>UCOM01002454.1:0-26078 GCA_900474385.1 Ormyrus pomaceus | reverse complement strand
TAAAAATAAAATAAATCACATAAATTCTTATAAAAATTATTTTTTATAAGAATTTATGTGATTAAAATTAGTGTTATCTAATAAAACCTTACAAAAACTTGTAAAAATTTTTGAATATCTTCATTTAAATTTTTTTTTTTACTTTAAATTTTTATGCGATTTTATAAGAAATTTCAGTGCAAATATTAATTTTAATCAATTACAATTTTTTTTTTTAATAGTTTTTATCAGACGTTTTCAACAGGGTTGTCTTTAAGATGAAAGATATCTGAAAGTGCTCTTTTAGGTGATCATTGGACATCTTTTAAGACTATATAAAAATATAAAATGGTAAATGAAACAACGCCGTAGCGTGGCGTCAAAATTAAGAGCTCAATGCGCATGCGGCACGCCGGCACCTTTTATTATATTGCATCGTTCCATGTTCCAAAATCCTGTTATTTCTCTTCTAGTCTGTTGCAGTGCTGTCGGTTGCATAGTTCAATATACTTGCATTTTAAGCCATAATAAAAAATATAAATAGTTCTTTTGTTATTTCACTAAATAATTTAAACATTTTTTCCCTCTTATGAATTAGATGAAGATATTTTATATTAGAGGACAAACAATTGTGACAAAAATTTAAATTTCCCGCGCTATCTAGTACGTATATCTATAGATAATGAGTATATATAATACCAATCAGCGTTACTACGCCTCCATGTGTATATAGACACTTTAACCTAATCATAATCATAATACTTGAAAAGTATTCACAATGGTTCGAAAATTAAAGTATCACGAACAAAAGCTATTAAAAAAAGTAGATTTCATTTCATGGCCTGCGGATAACAATTTACACGAAGTAAAAGTTTTAAAACGATATCAGATACAGAAAAGAGAAGACTACACTAAGTGAGTAAACATATATGTCACTAAAATGTCCAGAGAAGCAATTCAGCTTGTAAAACCAGTTTGCAAAATATCTATTTAATACCAAAATATTATATTTTTCAGATACAATGGCTTATCCAGAAAAATTAGAGAACTTGCTATAAAAATAAAAGATTTAGATTCTGACAGCCCTTTCAGAGTTGAACAGAGTGCTGCTTTATTAGAAAAATTATACATGATGGGACTTATTCCAACTAAATGGGATCTTTCATTGTGTCAGAAAATTACTGCAAGTTGTTTTTGTAGAAGAAGATTACCAGTAGTTATGGTGCGAAGTAAAATGTGTGAAACTATTAAAATGGCAACACAATTAATAGAGCAGGGTCATGTACGAGTAGGACCTGAAGTAGTTAAGGATCCAGCATTTCTTGTAACAAGGTAATTGTTTCTCATGTTGTATCTCTTATTCATTTTAAAATAAATAAATTTTAGAAAATCATATGATTCTAAGTTTAAATTTATATTTACAGGAATCTAGAAGACTTTGTTACTTGGGTTGATACATCAGCTATAAGGAAACATGTTATGGATTATAGTAATGCTGTAAGTATATTCTCCATTAAAATTAAAATAAAGAGTATATCTATGTATTTATAATACTTATAATATTCTATTTATATTTCCAAAATATTAAGTAGCTTAAATTTTTTAAATTAAAAAAAACATGTGCATTAATTTTTTAATAATTTCTTTTAATTTTAAATATTTTATGTAAAATTTAAAGATCTTGAGGCATGTTTTGATCAAAAGAAACCCTTTACATTTTGAAGGGTGAACACAAATATATAATTAATTGTTAATAAAAAATACCAATTATTAAAGTAACGAGACAATTCTTTTTAATTTCATATTTATTTATTAATTATTAATCAAAGGGGCAAAACTGCCCAATTCCAAAAGCCAGACATACAAGTCTGGCAAAGAAAATATGAGAAGTAACCTCTTATATTTTTATTTATCCATCTATAATACTTTTTATGTAACATCATTGAAGCTTTTATCAGTAAAATTATAATAAGTGTACTTTAAGATTTTTATATTCATATTTATTGATAATTTTTATTATTTTTTTGTTCCAGAGGGATGACTTTGAACTATAACTTCATATTAGATTTTTTATGTATTTTAGATAGTTTAACAAATAAACTTTATATTTTATATTAAAAGAATTGTGTCTAATTCAATACATTTTAATCTTTTTTTTCACTGAAACCTATTAAATAAACAATTTTCAACTAAAACATTCCATTTACTAACAATTACTGTGTAAACTTTTACTATATACTATGCTTGCATGTTATATAATTATATAATATAATAAAAAATATAGTATAGGTAAATTGGTTTTATGAATTTTATTTGCAATTCCAAATTTTCTTCCTTATATTGATCAATGTATAAATAATTATATATATTTTTGGTTACAATTTAGTTTGTTATTTCTTTCTTCAAAGCGTGTTATTTTATTTTAATAATAATTGGATTTGGCTTTTTGAGAATAGCAGCATGAAACGATCCAATGGTATTATGCCGTAATGTAATAATAATAATAACGAGAAAGAAAAGAACGGTCATAAACAAAGAAACGGAACAGAACCTTTCCCGCCAACAAGTAATACATATATGTAATAAAACAGCATGCATACATAGATACTCCACATCCAATACATTCATACTCGTGTTAATGCAATATGAAGGAGGGCACGTTTTTAGGCGCCAAACGCCTGTAAGCTTTGTGAAAGAGTAGTTTTAGGTCAGAAAGTAGAAAGTGAAGTTCGTTTGTTATTTATTATACATTGGAATTGTGAACTTAAAAAGGTTTTTTAAGGGGACCGTTTTTTCAACGAAATATTTAGTCAATCTGGGAAAAATTAAATTTAATCGAGC
This sequence comes from Ormyrus pomaceus, assembly GCA_900474385.1. Taxonomy (NCBI): domain Eukaryota; kingdom Metazoa; phylum Arthropoda; class Insecta; order Hymenoptera; family Ormyridae; genus Ormyrus; species Ormyrus pomaceus. The sequence continues at coordinate 23,258 of UCOM01002454.1, read as the reverse complement.
GTGCCGGTAGACACGTTCATCGGAACTAAATTTCGCGACTCCTTTGAGCACGCTAATTCACGTGGATTGCTGCTGGTCTTTTGTCGACCGCGAGCCTTCAAGATGTTAAGTGTCGCACAAGCCGTTCATCACCCTGAAACACCAGGATCGGCATCAAAACATTCTACTATAGGTAAGATCTTTCTCATTGTTATAATGTATTTGTGTTACCTACGACTGTATATTCTACTGTTAGACTTTGTTATGTTTATTCTATAATTCGTTAATGTTGACAAACAAAATTACTATTTTGGATATTACAGGTCATTCTTGGTCTTCGGACAAGCCTGCTATGTTGAAGCGAAGGAGAACTGAGTCAGATTATTGTGCTATTAATAAAAAAATACTTACCCAAAACGTTATGGAACATGTAAAAAGACAATTTAATTTTAATGATCAAGAGATAACTTTAACCCCTATTCCTAAAAATAATAATTATACAGAATTTAATGAACTTTTATATGGCAATATGAAGACTACTTTAACAATTGAAAATGAAAAAAATGTTGAAGATGAGTCTATTAGTGAAAAGAAAGAAAGTGAAAGAATAGCTACCAATATACCACCTAAAGTTATATCGTTTTTAGAAAATTCAGGAGAAATTCAAGTAACAAAAGTTGGTTCTAATGAAAATATTAAATTAATAAATCAAGATGAATTAAGTGAAGGCAATAATAACAATCAAGAGTTTTTTCCGGTAAGTTTATCAGGAAGCGAAGAAGAAAATACTTTTTTAGATGCAAAAACTATAGATCTTACAGAAGAAGTAACTATAAAACCTTGTTCAAGACCACAGAACTTGAAAGTAAGAAAATCACCTAGTCCAAACAAAAAAACTAACAAATTTCAAGCTAGAATTGATCAAGCCAAATTTTTGTTAAAAAAAGAAGATCCTATTAGTATTTATATAGGACCAACTTTTGAAGAAAATAATTATATTCGATCAAACTCTCCTATATTTGATTTACAAAGTGATATACCAACAATTCCAAGTGTAGTTGAATGTGAACCTTTTGATGTTGGAATTTCCTGTGATCAATTTTATAATACTAATAAAGACAAGCCTTATTATGCTACAGGCTTCCCAAATCCTCCTGGTGAAAACAGGTGTTGGACCAATGCAACATTGCAAGCATTATTTGCATTACCTGTATTAAATAAATTAGATTTATTAGATATTCCAAACTGTTCTACATTAATGAAATCTCTTATTAACGTACAAACTTCTTGGCGTGAAGGAACTACTGGAGATTCCAGTTTTGATAAAAGTTTTAAGTGAGTAAAATTTAAAATACTTATTATTGATTAAATAATGTTTTTATTCAAACCTATTAATTTTTTTCACAGCAATTTTAAAAATGATTTGTCAGCAATTGAAGGATTTTACAATTCACGAGCCCAACAAGATGTTTCTGAATTTATAATGAATTTATTAAATTTTTTAAAAACTGAATTTGATAATATATTAAAAAAAGAATCAGAAAGTAATGAAATAGAAAATATACCAAATAATGAACAAGATACATCTCGCAAATCAATAAGTAATGCAACTGATTTTAATAAAAGATTACCTTTAGCTGATATTTCTGCTGCTGCTACTCAATTTAAAAATCATATTATCACGTCTGGTAACCAACAAGATATTGGAAATAAACAAAATTCATTGTTTTTAACATGCATGAGTAAAGATAAGAATGAAACAAAATTAAATCCCATTGATGAGTATTTTTTACTCTACATGATGGAAAATTTTACTTGTAATGGTTGCATGAAGCAAAGGCAACAAAAAGTAGAAAATTTAATGCTATTCATTGATTTACCATCTGAAGAACATGGAGAAACTGTAAAATTAATAGATATAATTAATACAACATATGCTTTAGAGCAGAGAGATATGACTTGTGAAACATGTAAACATGGTGTACATAGCATGTCAACTAAATTTAGAAAAAATCCAAAAATTCTCACTGTTCAAGTAAAGCGATATAGAATGACAAATGAGGGAACAATAACGAAAATATGTACTTTGGTCCAGATTCCACAAGTACTGAAACTTAGTTCTTTAGTAATGTAAGTCTCTAGTTTATTGTTTATAATAATTATTCGAAAATTTCAAAAAAGTAATTCATTTACTTAATTTGTTTTTTTTTTTTTTTTTAGAAATAATGAGGAAAATTGTGCAGATTACCCAGAATATGAACCCGTATGTATAATATCACACATAGGCGATAACATAGATTCTGGACACTATGTGAGCTTTGTAAAGCATCAGGAACAATGGTTTTACTACGATGATATGAATGTTAAAGTAGTCTCTGTTGACGAGGTTTTCAAATGCGTTCAAAATACCGCTTACGTGATCTTTTTTCAAGATATGGAACTTGGAAAAGAAATGGAAACTACCTTGAATGAAAAAAACAAAAAGGAAAGTATTATTTCTTAACATTGAAGCCAAATTATTAGAATCGATTTATTTTATTCCAATGAAAATGAGAAGCTATGTATAGTCATTCGTGCAACGTATTCACATTAAGTTAATGTATTGAAAAGGTTTATTAAAATTCAATGGAAATCTGTACACAATATAGCTTCAATTTTCAAAAAAATGATGTTACCTTTGGTTTCAATTATAATTATAATGTAAGAACTGCCAATAAAGTAAATGTAGGTAAGAAAAAAATTTAAATTATTCAAGAAATATGTACAAAAAACAGTAAATCAAGTGTTTTGAAAAGTTCTGTTTTTACACTCATAAAAATAAAAATTAGAAATGTGTTTCTTGATTTAATTATAATTTGTAATACTTTTGCAATTCTATGTAAAATATTTTTATATTATATGACTATTCGACACATTATATTTAGTATACATATACATATACATTATCGCGATGCAAAACAATTCTCACTGATTCAGTTTCTCTAATAAATAAAGCCTTTGTTTTTGATTTTTTGAAGATACAATTCTTGTAAAAAATTATACAAGTTTTTCTATGCAAAGCAAAACTCAAATTGAATACGTGAGAATTGACTAGATTAAGAAATTTAATACCGTTTCTATACGGTAAGAAGCGCAAGTGTCTTGAATTAAACAACTTTATATTTACATATGTACATACAATCAATGTAAAATAGTTATTATAATATTGCGACTGTCGGCGTTGATAATGTAAAATATTTTAAATCGACCAAATTTTTGTCAAAACTGCTACATCTATTAATAAACATATCTAATTATAAACTTTTTATTATAAGAAAAATATCTTAAAATTTGTTTAAATAATATGTTATATGCTACCCGAAAATGTCTCGACTTCTAATAAATCCAAAGCAAGTTTTTGACATTTTTTATTAATTTTGAAATAATACTTATTAAAAGTATCATGACTTTTGCATTAACTTTTTATTAAAAAAAAATAGTTTTAAAAAGTTTATTTTACAATAATCAAAACAAAATGTAAATAAAAAATGTAAGTAATTTATTCAATAAGAAAAAGTAAAATAAAAAATGGCGTTTTTATCACTTCTGTCAATTAAGATTTAAAAGTAATTATATTTAAAAAAAATAAAAATAGTCAATAAAATAGGCTGTTTAGATGAAAAAATCTTTCAAAAAGAATAATTTTTGTTATATATAATATATTCTCTTGAAACAACGTGTTACAAATCGCATGGAAAATCTTTCACAAGCAAATTGCTTGAAATGTACCTGCTTTCAATTATTTCTTTTAATTCGGCTCTCATTCTTTCATTTTCTTGCACTCTCAGTAAATATACAACTCGCTCTTTGAAGAACTATTTCCATTATTTTCATACTGAAATTTTATTTAAAATCTCTCTTACTAGAAAGAATAGCAAGATAAGACCTCAATTTGCGATAACGCATTATTATATTGCAAAATTTTTTTGTTTCATTTGTGCATTCACTCAAAATACAATGCTAGCCAATTTTTAACTGGATGCATTATGCTCTACACACGCAAAGTAGTGAATCGCCCTGTCGACTGAGACTGACTTAAAAATGTGATCATTGATGGTTTATGAACCATCCAGTCTTTCATAAAACAGCATTAAATTAGTAGGAATATACAAACATATTTAGATATCTTTTTCTGTTACGTTTTTGTTTAAATTTATATTTACTGTTTCCTTTTTGCTCCCACATAGTTAACTGTTATTTTTCTAACTCAATTTTTATGTGTATTTATGAATAGTCTAGAAAAAATAGTTTTTCGGCAGTTTAAAAACGTAATTAACGAATTCGCATACTGGCAGAAAGTACAAACAGACTTGAAAATGATTTTCTGCAAACGATTTCTTTTAATATATACTACAGATACTATACACTGTAAAGAATTCGATTATTGAAATATTCAGAGTAACCATTAACAATTATCCATTGTTAAAAACAAATGAAACTTCTTTTTTCTTTTACAATTGCGCAGTAGAACAATTTATTTATAGTGAACACTTATAAAATGGACACTGTTAATTATATGTTTCAGTAATAATATTATTGTTAACGTTAACTTTTTTAATCTACCAATAAATAAAAAATAAAAAATGAAGAGCTTGAAAAAGATAAACAAAAAAAAAATTGTTTAATTCAATTTGAAAGTTCTTCTGTAAATGCACCACGAATAAGTGCGAATAGCTTTAATTTATTAAATACACACCTTAATACGAACTTTTTTACAAATGAACATAAAATTGAATAAGGATAAAAAAATATATAAAAAAATATAAATTGAGGTTTCCTTCTCAAAAGTAAATGTTTTGGTTTTACATTAATTAACAGTGTCAAATTATAAGGTAAACGCGTACACACGTTTATTTGAAATGCAGTTTATGAAATGTACAGTACTTTACAATCGTAACATCATTGACATTATGTAAGACTTTGAGTATTTAATGACTAAAAAGTGTCAAAACATTGTTTTCTATAGCTCTGCCAATTAATTAATTTCGCTCGAAAAACTTTAAAATATTTACTCAATCTTTATATTTTTAAAATAAGTTATCTTCATAATAAAAATATTATCATGCTATAATCATTCTAAAGTAATCTTCTGAATATTACATTTTTTTAAAGAAAAAATTTGCAAAATTAAAATGCCATAAAATATTATTTGTAAAGAAATTAATTTTTTTTTTATAAATTTCTGTCTCACTTAAACATATTAATTATAAGTTTTTTAAAACATTTAAGCTCTATTGTTCACAGATAATTGAATAATTTTAAATTTCAATACTATCTACAGGCTTCAAAAATTAGAAAAAATTTGTTTTTTAATGGTTATTGAAAATTTTTTTTATTATGACAACATTATGAAAATAATTTATTTTACATTTTGAGTAAATATTTTTTCAAACTTAAAATTTGAGAAATAAATAGATGCAAAAACATTCTATACTTTTAAAGGTAAATATTTTCACATAAAGCAATCAAATTTTTGTACACAGTTCAGTCATCAAGTACTTAAAAACTACAATATTATAATATCAAGGACTTAAAATTTTTACAACTTAAATCATCACAAATAGATTTTTAGTGTAAGTATTTAAACTAGTTCAGTGCCATGCTTACTTGCATCTCCATTTACAAGTTACTTTAATGTTTTTACATTGAATGAATTATTTAATTTATTATATCCAATTTTTAAAAATTTATGTTTTAATTTATAACGAAAATAATTGTTTTTTTTGAAAAGTTAACCAAATTTCTGCCGATTTAGGTTTGTTTCTCTATGTAATTTGAAGCAATTATTTACATAATAAATGTACATAAATGAATCGCTTATTTAAGATGTACAATGCAAGAAATATTTTTATAGTAATAGTCTATGCTTACAATTGAATTATCTTTCAGAAGGATTGAAATATTGCGAACTTGACACTGTACTTACTGTACAATAAAAGAACGAATAAAGATTCAGTTAATATTTTCCATATTATTAATTATTGACATTTGCAGAGTTTTCTGCAATAATAAAGTATGAAAATAATGAAAATAATGAAGGCACCTTATTTTAAAATAGAAAATATTTTACTGCATCTTTCTTCTTAAATATTAAATTACTTTAAATGTACATTCTACTTAGTTCTTTAAACTTTTAAACTTTTTATTCATATTGAATTTTTTCGAATTTGCCCTTCTGAATGATAACAATTATCGTACAAATTATTAATTAATAATAAAAATAGAAGTTTAGAATTACATATAGTTACTAAAAAATATTTTAATTGTAATAATCATTTAAATTAGTACAAATTTGGTCACTTTGGATGATTCATGTATTAAAAATTTTATGTAACTACAAACGATTTTGATTATTTCTAATATTTTACACATACAGAGGAATCTTCAGTATGTTGTAAAAATTGCTTCGAAAACGCTTCGCAATAAATGAACTATTTCTGGATTATTGTTGAAAGGCCTACAATAGTACTTTTTGATACTAGTGCGATAAAAACGATTCTTAGACGATTGTGAACAACCACAATCGTGTAAGAATCGTATTTATAACATGTATCGAACAATATTTTATGGCACGGCGAGGCAAAAGTGCCACTATTGCGTCCGCTTGTTTTAGCAACCGTGCGTAAAAGTAGCACTTATGCCACGCCGTGCCATAAATAACGATTTTGATTTTTTATAAAATTTGTTTTCCTATTTATTAGAAGTAGACTTTCGTGGTGTACAAAACTTTATTAACACTTTTATGAATCACCAAAGTATATTTGCAACAAAAAATTTATTTTTATGATTTTGTTTAGAGCTAATATCCAATTAATAGGACATTCAGATCTCTAAATATTTTTTACATTTGTTTAAAAATAACTTAATAGACTTAACAATGTAGGTACATGCTATTCTATCGTTCAGGTTTTATAATTGTTCATATCGCGCAATGTTGACTTGAAAGTTATTTTTTGGTTTTGATTTTTTTGCGATATTTTTTCACAATTTTCAAACTTTCAAGTGAAAAACAAAAAGTTAAAAAAAAGTAGCTTGGAAGAACCAAGTAAACAGCCCAATACAAAAAAAAACATATAATTATTAATGCAACAAAAATAATACATATTTTCAATGATTGATCATCACAATTATTATTAGGAAAAATGTCAACGTATTCGTAAAGAAGCAACGGTCATACAACATTTATTTCCTAATACGATTGCATTTTTAATACGTAAAAATGCTATCACGACAATCGTATGATATGAAAACATGAAATAACAATTAAACGATTATTTAAAAAAAAAAAAAAAAAAAAAAAAAAAAAAAAAAAATAGATGCAATGCATTCAAATGACTCGATCAATATAAAGACAGAAAAAGTTTTGTAAAAAGTAAACAAATTCAATGACTAATCAATGATAACATAAGGCAATATGTGGAGGATTTGGCCTTCAGCACTTGGCCTTGCAAGCATTTCATGCCATTCTCGAAATTCTTCGTCCTTATGGCTTTCTGAAGGCCTACGCAAACCACAAACACTATTAAGATTCACGCTATCTTCACAAGTTTTTGTAGATTCACTTTTAGGAGAAAACCATTTTGGTTGAAAGTTTCCATTTAAACCTTCTACACATTCTGTATGCAACCTTTCAAGGTCTTCTTGAGTAACCTCCTTCAATTTATTACTTATGTCTTTGTTATCATCACAATATTCATCATCTTCCCAGTCTATTGAATTAGGGTCTAAAATCGGTAACTTAGCGAGTATTTCCTCTACTGTCAGATCTTTTGGCCTAACATTATTCTCTGGAGGAACCACTGAATCCAGCGTATCTTCATCAAGTGTATCTGATTCTAGATAGTTCTGAGGAGTGTCACGATGGCTGTCTTCTAACTTAATGAGTTTCCGCTGTGCATTCGTCTTCAGAACTTCTTTATAAGAGTTATTGTTTGACTTGTTAGACAAGTATTTCTTAACATCTCCATCGTTTTTCGTTCTCAAAACGTCTTCAATATTCGGTGGATTAACACTGTGACTAGGTAAAAGATTGGCATTTGAATTAGAACCTCGGGCTTGTAAATCAGCCAGTAATTCTTGTGTAGTTTTTAACTTCGGATTCCGGGAAATACTAGCTAATTTTTCTTTAACACTGTCTTCCACAGATACTTGTTTTTTAACTGATTTGCTACCCTTTTTTCTGCCACGTCTTTTTACTTCATTGTTTTCAACATTTGGGGGAGGCTCTACGAGTTCTGCATTGTTTCCTTTGAGGGTTGGGCTAGGCACTTGCAAGTTTTCACTATTACCACTTAAATTTTCGCCATTCAAACGGTGTTTTTTGTTTCCAGGCTCTGCATCTAAGACAATTGGATCATCTTTTCGCAATCGTTTGTTTGAACTGTGAGTTCTTGGTACTGCTTCTAATAAATGATTATGACTACTAGATTTTACTTCTACTTGAGTAATATTTACTCTATGATTGCTCAATGTTGAAATTGGTGGTTTATTTGGAGATACTATTGGAGAGCTTGATTGATCACTGTGCAATGACAATGATGGACTTGATATCTAAAAACATAAAATTATGAAATAAATCAATTAATAAATATTAGGTAATCATTTGGATGTCAATATTATATTTATAGATATTAATTACTTATTTTAAAAAAATTTTTTAAATTATTTAATCATTATTAAGATAAGATTACTGTTTTTCATGTATTAATTTAACCCAGATAAATTTTTATGTGTACTTTCTTTATTTTAAGTTATTTCATAAGTAATAGATCAATAAATAAAAAAACAGAATGAATTTTTAAAAGAAAAAAAAGATAATTTACCCTGCTCAAAGATGTAGTTTTTAACAGTGGACTTTGTGGTTTTAGACCTCTTAAAGCTGGACTTTGCGGTTTAAGATTTCTCAGAGCTGGGCTTTGAGCATTGGCTCCATTCAGTGCTGGTGGAGCTGTATCAGCCACTGTAGGTTGAGGTGTTGACTGTGCAGATGGTAAAACCATTACTCTCCATCTGCGTACCAAATCTTTTGCTCGTTTGGCCAAGGCATCATTGTTTGTTTTTCGTCGCAATTCATTAATATGTTTTCCCAATCTGGTAAACTGTCAAAACAAATATTACAAGTTAAATTTCTCTTCATCTAACGATTTAACCTCAGCCTTTTTACCTCCAATAATTCTTTAGTAATGGTCGTTTTTTCCAAGGCCGTGATGACTTCCAAAACAATTCGCATATCGACAACCTAAAAAATCACAAATAATCTCAGTAATCAAAGTTCACCAAAGGGAACCAGAAAGAGTACCAAAATAAGTAGAGCAGCTTAACATTGAATCATTTTATTAATGGACACTCAAAGAAAAAAGTGCCAAGTCACTACAGATAAATAGCACAGGTGCATTAAATAATTTAATTATTTTTTTCAAATTGTTACATAAGTCAGAGAAATGTATAAAAGAGCGCATGTGGCGGAGCCTGGAAGAAATGCAAGGTTACGACGTCGGGGAAAGTTCGGGCTTCCGCAAGGAAGAGGGTATAGATCCGCTGAAATTCTAAAAAGGTTCATGCATATCTCGCTGATCAGGTCAGGTCGATGGCTATCAACCACCAAAAAGGAAGCTCATTTCGAAAATGCCTTGAAACATAGAAAAGAATGCAGCATGCGGAATGGCATGTCCGTCGACAGAGGTGGAGCACGGCCATGTCCGGTGTCAGGCAAGCTCCGAGTCCGTCGCGCGCGCGCGCGTCAGTCGCCACGCACGCATACGGCTCATGCACAGAGCGGCGGCTCACTCGTCAGCTCTCGGGCAATAGCAGCAGCAGCTCGAACAGCAGTAAGCTCCCGATCGGGGCTGCGGCCGCGGGGGGCGGGGATTCGCCGCGGAGGGAGAGGCAGAGAGGCGCGCGCGCGAGAGAGTGGCCCGAAAGCCGTTTGCGCGAGCGGGTCTGTGTGGCGGCTGCGCCGAGCTAGGACACTACTTACATTGTACTCCTCGTCAACGGATTGCAACAATCTTTCAGTAAGTTCGGTGCAGTGTCTCTGCATCGGGGGAGCAAAGCGTTTCAGCCCTTCACGGAGGCTTACGCTCGACGTTCAATCGGCTCCACGCGCGCACAGAGCTCTCGGAGTGCTTGATGCGAGGACCGCACGGGAGAGCTGCAATGGCGACACTGAAACTGTGCCTCCGTTCGCATGCCCTCCCTGCCTCCCGAGTGCCTCCTAGCAGCGGGCCGAGCATCGTCCCTAGCCCCACGCGCCGCGCCAGGCTGCGATACTAACGCCGCACGGCGGATGCGCCAGCGCCGACACTCCGGGCAGCGCGATTGCAGCGCCCTCGCAGTGCCCCCGACTTTTCCAAGTCCCCGTTCAACTACCTAAAAATTAACAACGAGCGATATTAACGAGTGTTTTTCACATCGATTAATACTTCCACATTTGATTTTTAAACTACGCTGCTCGTTACCAGTTTTATGCTGCCAAGTTATGGTTAATTCTAAATGTTAAACGACTTCCCCCCCCCATTTCTAGCTCTTTCCTTGTATTTGTACGGATACTGGCACCAAATGCTCTTAAATTCGAGTTATCGAAATCAGATTCTCACTTGCTTCTTAAATTATTTTTTTGGTTATTCTAATTCTAATAAGTTTAGTTATGTTGATAGCTTTTAAAATATAAATATATTTTTTTCTTTTGAAAGAGCTACTACTTTTTCACAACTTTTGTTCTACCATTATCTTTATCTTAAATAATCGTCAGCGGCCAATATCCAGCTATGTTCACATTATGAATACAGCGCGAAATTTAAATTCTTAAACTGAATTATAAAAGATTTTATTTTCATTTACTGTACCTATATATATATATGTTAGTTAAAGTTTATTTTTTATTTTGCATTTTATTCGTAAGACTCATACAAACAGACAATTGAAAATTTTAAAAATTATCATTATTTGAACACCTATATACGAAGATGTAGTTGAAGAATTTTTTTCAACTAAATAAATTGAAAAATTACTTATTTTACGAAAACTAAATTTCTCATAAAATTTCGGAAGCTAACGTATATACAGCTTTGTAAATAAAAAGTAATCGAAAATCCAATACGTATAGCTATAGCGCTACAAGTGAGATTGTGTTTAATTTTAAAAGTGTACATATACTTGACCCTCAATTATTGATATTCATCTGTTTTGGTATTATGAAGGAATAGGTATATATGCTCGGTACCTAGAAAACAGCACCGATAAATAGTGGTGCCAATTTTGTTGAAAAACATAAAATATATTTAAATATTCCAAATGGTGAAAAATTATTAAAGAAAGCTCGAACAAATGGAGTTACTTTTATAAATGATAAATAATTTATGAAAATTGAAAGTATTAACGTTCTTTAACATATAAATAATAAATTTTCATGCATCAGTTTGAACTGATTGGATTTTAATGTACAATTCTATGTTGCGTTTTGTAGTACGAATTAATTGAAAAAGACTGAATAATATATTATATTTTTGTATTTAAAATTTTTTATTGAAAACTGAATTTATTGCAAAATAAAGAAATTCGTGCAGGAAAATTTTTATCTTTTCGTGTCGTTATCTAATTTTATAACCTCTTAACGAATTTGTATACCATCATCTATACATTTTTCCCATTTAAAAGCTAATGTTTTTTTTCCTAACAATTGTTTTTGAACACTGTATATTAAAAAAATGTTCATATTTGCGAACGCAAAAATAGCCCTATGTATATATATATATATATATATACACGAATTCAAATCTTGTAAAACGCGTTAATTCTCAATTTACATTTTAAAATGTATTTTAAAAAATGAAAATCTTTCAGATAAAGATATAAAAAACAAACAGAAAATGGAATTTTAATTGTTATTAAAAGAATTTGAAAAGTATATTACCAGACATTGTAGCTTACCAAATTTGGTAGTCTTATTTTGTATGTATAAAATAGTGTAAGGTTCTTCAGTAAGACTACATAAATAGATACATAAAATAAAAAAAATTACATAAACAAAGTTGCATAGAATTATTAAATCCCATTTGTGTGTATAAGCCAAAAATAAAAAAATTGTAACATTTTCTAATAAAACAATTTATTTAATATTTACAATTATATTTTACATGTAGTCAATCTATATTATACAACTGGGATCAGCATTTTACATATTCATGAAGATAAATTAATTAAAATGCTTTTATTACATCAACAACTTTTTGTGAGTAGTAACTATATTCACTTTACCTACATATCACATAATGTATTTCTATATATAAGCAAGTCTAGAAAACTTTTGTCTTCAATGTACATAAATATAAGATCATTGTTGATACTAGGAGCTTAGTAAAAATTGAAAAAACATACTTATTTCCTAATTTATACACTAAAACTCTCTCCACATCCACAAGTCCCTTTAATATTTGGATTATTAAACACAAACTCGGAACTTAATTTGTTTTCTATGTAATCCATTTCTGTTCCTAAAAGAGATAGTTGTGCTTTTCTATCAATTATAACACAAACACCATCTTGAGTTACTTCTTCATCAAGCTTGCTTTTATCAATGGCATAGTCTAATGTGTAACTCAAGCCATTGCAACCTCTTTGCCTGACTCCAATTTTAAGACCAATCTATGAAATGGAAATAGTTTTACAAAGATTTCACATATAAAATGTTCCTTCAAGAATTGTACTTACACATTCAGGCCTTTCTTTTAATATCTCTTTGATTTTTTTCACAGCATTTGATGTCTAAAAATAAAAATGAATCTACATAAGCTCCTTCCTTATTTCATCATACGTACAGTTGTTTTTTTCTATGCAATTTTGTATTTTTAGGCTATTATATATGTGATTTAAACTCAAAGAAAATAAGAAAAACAGATCACTAAGAAAATATATTTTTTTATTTTGAGTTTTCAAATGATTATTAAGTTAATTGAAAAAGATTTCTCAAAGTTGAGGTTATGTTCTGTTATGATGAAATTTACTTGATAATGTGCATAAAAAACTAAAATACAAAGGTTTACTATTGCTGTACTAAAATAAATAAAAAATTGGCAAAATCACTCACTAAAACTAAAGCTGCACGAGCAGGAAGAATTTTTCTTCCTTTTACTGCTCGGACTGTTGCACTTGCTGCGATGCGCGACGCCATTTTTAAAAATTCTAAACTTGTAAGTTTAAATACACGTTATTTATTAAGCTATATATACTTATACGTAGAATAATACGCAATGTCGTTATTCACAGTATTGTGAAAGTAAAAAAAAAAATGTTTCGCCTCTATTAAAAAGCTATATTAAGTGTTTTATGTTTTGTTTTGAAGGTTCAAGAAAATTCAACTCATAAAATATATTTTGAAAATTTTTTACTGCTTTTTTTTCTTTGATAACTTAACTACAAATTAAAAACTGTATTTGCAATTTTTTTTATAAAGATTTAGCTACGCATGCGCCCGTGCTTTTAATTCAATTGAAAAAAAGTACCCATTTTAAATGTTTATATTAAATGTACACAAATTGGAACACAACATTTTAAATATTATATTGTTAAATTTGTGATTTTTAGTAATAAATAATAATATAGTATTTAATCTTAAACCCCTTGTAATATTAATAAAAAACAACTTCTTATTAAATAAAAAAAATGTTACACCTTTTACAATCATGTACAAAATATAAGTGTAGGATTAATTTACTTTGAGCAATAAGAGAGAAACATAACAAGAATAAATTTCTTACTTAGATTTGCATCAACTTATACAAATGTTTATTGTTAATGAAATATATTATTGTTGAATTAAAAATTATAGGATTGTCGATGCTTATTTATTTTTAGTTTTCAGATTGATCTTCTACCTGGCATCGACTACTTTTGCAGCAATCATTTGGGATGTACCATGATTAAAAGAAATCCTTAATATTAAACATTATCAGAAACTGCGAGCAATCTAAAGCCTGAAGATTGCCTGAAGATTGCCATTTGCTATTATGTGCGTCAAAACAAAAAATTACATTAGATAAATTAAAACCACTGGAATAATTTCTTTAAACAGTCATTCGCAGAACATCATATTTATTTTAAATTGGATAGTTTTGAAAGGAACAAATAAAAAATATTTCATACTCTTTCATTAATAATTTAATATCATTAATAATATAGGAAATTATGTTCACAAACAGAAAAATTATAATATTCAAAATAATGTTTCTTTAATCTATTATGAAAACAGTAATTATTAATTATTGTTTAATATGAAAAACTTGTTACTTCCAAATCTATCCTTTCATAGATGTATTCATTATATACTCTCAATTATTCTTACATTTACAGTCGGTAAGTATAATCAACATTAGTTTATCAAAAGCATTTTCAAAATTTAAGTAGCTAGAAAATGCACTTGAATGTAGTTATCCTATCTGATGGCATCTCTTGTTTCCTTCCTCCCAATTGAGTTTTCCAGAAGTTTCAATTCAAGAGCTTTAAAACATTTGGTGCTTGTGAATGATATTGCACCAAAACGTCAAAAGCTAGTTGTTGAATTGACTATTAGTACAAAAGTATTATAGCCAATATTATCATTTGTATAGGAATCGTGCGCATAAGGCTGGACGTTCTTCAAATATTGGCGAACTATTGTCTTTCGCACAACACCCTAATTTTCTTCTTTGCAGTCAGATCAGTCTCAAGATGATAATGTCAGATGCGTTGTGAATTTTTCTACCGTTAAAAAAAGTTTAGCAAATAAACAAGGTTTATTATTGTTAATTAAAAAAAATCAAATAGCACTTTTTTCATAAAAATTTTTATAATGTTAAAGAAAATTGAGAAAAGTAGAAAAAGGAATTCCGTCTTATCATTTAATTATTATAATTTTAAAGAAAATTTAAAAAATTGAGTATACCATTTACATGTACAAATACCATAGCCTTACATAAGTACATAAGTGTATAATATACAATGCAACACGTATGCACTTGTTTCAGTACACCATTTATCATTATTAATGAAATGTAAAAGACAAAATCTATGAGAACGCAAGACTTATATATATGTACATATGTACAATGACATTAATTTAATTGTCATTCAAACATTTAATACAACGGTGCTTTAATTATGTTTTAATACATTAAAGCTAAAAGGCGCAACGCACTTAAGAAATGTACTTATATCATCTTGCATTCTCATTGCGCTTGCCGAATTTCGAACTTTCATGAATGAAGATTTTTTTTTAAATAATATTACTAATTAAAAATCAGTAACTGCTTTTTAAGCAAAGCAACTGCCATTGAAGCAATCGAAAATTTGTTCCTACAGCACTGATAAAACGATTCCTCCCTCAACTATAGATCTGTTCTTTAAATAAAAGAATTTATTATTTTCTTACGTTCGGTAATGAAACTGTTACTTGCCAATTGATGTTTAACATAGCAAAAAAAGTGAAACATTCAGGCCGGTAATAACAATAAAATCGGTCCGTCCTGTATAGATATCCTAATTTATCATCGATTTGCGCTAAATTTATTCAATCATCGAGATTTTGTGAAAGCAAGAAGTTAGCGGCAAGATTTTCATTCTTTTCACACGCGAAATATGCTTGAACTACAAGATCCTCTGGAAATCCAAGTGACTTTAATCTTTCAATAGCTTCTTTGTCCTGAGGTGATATATGTATAGCTCCAGAACCCTCAACACCTGACTCATTACTAAGACCTCTTTGAGCAATAGTAGCCAATGATTCAGCAATTGCAGAGGCATTACCACCACCACTAGCTCCAACTGCATTGAAAAAATAAAAATTTTACTTAACTTAAAAAATATATATGATTTTATTTATATCTATAAACAAACCATAAAAAAAGCTTTTTTACTTGCTTTAAAAATTTAGAAAAAATACTTTACCTAACAATTCAAAACTTAAATAAAAAATACTAACTTGGTTCATTAAGCATTCTGACAAAAGCTTCTTGATTTTGAGATATAAGCTGCAATAATGCAGGATTTGTTTGTCCGATTTGCTGAAGAACAGGATTTAACAATTGAGGATTTTGTTGAATAACTTGTCTCATCTGTTGGAATTGTGGTTGTGTGCGTAAAAATGCCAAAGGATCCTGTGCTGATTGTTGAACTGGCTCTTGTGATTCAGCTGCCTCTTCTGGAGGATCTTCAAATAATTGAGCTGGTATACCTGTCAGTAAATATTCTACTGCCCTATCTGGATTATTAAAACTAGCCCTCAGTGCTTGTTCAACTTGCTCTCTTTCGTATCTTAAATTAGAAAAATAAATTAAAGAAAATTATTTGAACCGAAGTATAATTATTAATGCATTGAATAACATACCCCATGTCCATAATGTTGGTAACCATAGCATTATATTCTTCACCCATTAACAAAGCACTTTCTGGTGGATTATTTCTTACCGTAACTGCCACTGGTGGTACTTCTTGTGTATTTTCAGCTGACCTTGTTGGTGCTGAAGCTTGAACTGATGGCGTTGTACTAGATTGCGTACTAAGTCAAAAATAGACTTTGTTTTAAAATTTGTAATAAATAAAATAGTTATATTAAAAGATTTTTGTTAGTATTAATACTAACCTTACTACTGGTGATGTACTTGTTTGTTGTTTATCCTTATTATCTTTATTATCTTTATTATCTTTATTATCTGCTTCAGTGCGTGTTTCGTCACTTGTACTTGCTCCTCCAGCAGTCTTAGGTTTGGATACCATAACGACAATAAATTTTTTTTCATCGATATTGTATTCAGTCAACGGCTGTTCATCAGTTAAGATTTTTCCTATAAAACATTAAAAACAAAATAAATAAATGTAAGGTAAAACTAGAATAAAAATGGCAACCTTAACCACAGATTAACATTAATCAATGCGGTTTTAGTAAATTATTATGAAAAAATAAAAACAATTAAAAAAGACAGGAATAAAAGAACAAATGTTGATGATATAAGCAGTAAAGTAAAAGTTTTTGAAGGTTATGTCAACATAAGAAAATTGAATGATACCGAGTACAATAAGTAGAAATTTGAGGTTATTTAAAAATACAGGTATTTACTTACCGGCATAAATTAATTTTTGGTGCTGCGAAGGAAACCCTTTTTGTATCTCGATCTTATCCTTGAGATCTTTAACCTAACAAAAAGAAAAAAAACGTGGAGTCTAATATCATAAATGTCCGAATCCCAATCCGATTAGTACCCGCAAAAGTATCAGTAATACATTTACTGAACCTGACTTACCGTTTGGGTTGGCTCGATTTCGACGGTGAACGTCTGTTGCTGGAGATTCTTCAAAGTAACGATCATTTTGACTAACGATGCAGTGACCTGCAGTGAATTCTGACCTTAGAGCAGTGAGGAAAATCGTAGTGGCGGCACGTCGAAGTCAGTCTCTGTCTCTCTCAGAGCTTTCGACGATGATGATCCCCGGGGCAACGGATCCGTAACTCCGGATGCTAGGTCTTGACACCTCGGGAACGTCGACTTGCAAGCTGCAGCACAATAACCAAAGGAGAGATGAGTGAATGAGTCGGCACTAAGACTCGACTCCTCTTGTTTTCCCCGACCCCCGTCTCTCACTTTCGTCAACTCGCGAGTCACGATTCACCAATTGTCCAAGCGGTCCAAATAGTCAACCGCACAGCTACACTACAATCGTGCTGCTTTCATGCTGTTTTGCGCGTGCTTTAATTTTCACTGAAGTTTAGTTTAAGTTTGAATCTGTTAAGTTGGTATTTGCGTTAGTGAAGATAGCGCTCACGCCATCTATTGGCCAAAAAGGGAAACCCGATTGTTATGGTTGAAAAATTGAAAATATATATATATGAAAATTTGAAATTTGAAGTACTATATACTCGGATCAACTTAATTAAAGTAATTATCAATTCAAGCTATTACAGTATGCGTAAATATTGTATTAATCAACTTATTGAATTACAATGATGCAATACTTTTTTAAAAGCTAATTAATATTTCCTAGTACATTCGGATGTTTACAAAATCTAGAAAAAAATCTATATAAGTTTATTCTTTTATTATTAAAGAAGTTTGTTTTTAAAATATTAGGTTCTAAGAATAGACAAGAACTTATATTACAAGGATTAGGTTGTGAACAGATTATAGTTTTTTTAATTCGTCACAATTTACTATTTCGTTATTAATGCTTCTTGAATAGCATTAGCGAATCATTAAATTTCAGCATAAAAGAAATTTTTCAAATTTTAAAATGAATTCTTGAATAATCATGATTGAGTATTTCAGTTGTCTGGTAATTTTACTTATAAAAAGCTACGTATTGTAAAGAAAGTTTTTCCACTTCTTCAATTCTATATATTTCATTGAATCAAATTAAGATATCCATATTATCAAGAAAATATTTCTTGTTTATTTTGAATTTCATACTCTGAGATTAACAAGTTTTTGAATAATTGTTGTACATTGATCATCAATCTCTATTACCTTTTATTTAAATATGTATATTCTATATATATTATTATATGTATTCTTTTTTAAATTTAAAACAGTAGAAACTTTATTAATTTTATTTGTAAAAATAATTAGGGAAAAAACTATCTTTTGTTTGAATGTTTTTCTCTTTTGTGTTTGTCACAAAAAAAATAATGCTTCGCTTTAAAAACTTGTTCACATTTTCAAATAGACGCATTGTAGTATGTACTCGATTATGTTGCTACAATCAATAAAAAATTCTTGATTTTGCATCTTTAATTCTTTACCTGTGTATTTTATTCATCACTTAAATCGCTTAATCGCTTATTCACTCTTAAAAAGAGAGTTTCGTTTTTTGGCTGATGGTGGCGCGCGAGCGCTACTCAATTCTTGATAATAATATTGTCATATGGTGACACGGTATCTACGGTGATGTCATACCTGCATCTGCCTGTACATGTGAGAACGTAAATACACACATATTCGTAACTTGATGCTATTGGTTCGTCGTCCTCATCCTCTGCACTCTAATACTGATTGTTTGGTGAAAAATTAAATTAACTATTAATAATTGATAATAAGGAAATAAACTCTTTAATTAATTCATTTTTAGGTGTATCTGATTTCGCACATGACTTTGTTCTAAAGAATATTTAAATTCACAAAAGGTTATTAATAATCAATAAAAATATGAGATAGCTTTTATTTACTTTAGTGCATTAATTAGGTCAACTATATAATTAGGAAAATTTAATAATACGTGAAAGAATTCTGAAAAAATAGAGAAGTTAAGGTGGAACGAAATTATTGATTTTTAGTTTGACTTTAGTTCTGCAGGTTTAGTTTTTCGGGAAAATTTTACAAATTTTGATACTTATTTTTTGAAGGTGAATAGGTGGATCAAAACATGAAGAAATGAAGAGTACATTTAACAAATGAAGAATTATATATATAGACATACATGTATCAATTCACAGCTGATGCTTGATTAGTTATGTCTGTATAATCAAGTCTTGCAAAATAATTGTACTGCCAAAATGTATCTGTGACTAGTAACTTTAAAGCATTTATAGTATTAAATTATTAAATCAAACCATAAATATGGAAGATTTATTTATAAAATTAAAATCTGAGAGTAATGAAGAATTTTCTAACGCTTTAAAAACATTTGTAAAAAATGTAATTTTAATTAATTAATTAATTTAAAATAAATTTGTTTTATTCTAAATTTAATTAAACTTATTTTTATTTTCAGTATGCTAGTGTTACAAAATTTGAATTTTTGGATAAGGAAAATTTTCGCAGTGAAATATGGAATGCAGTGTTTTTACATTTAAATGATGAAAAACAAATTTCTGTTCATGAAAGATGTTTAGCTACACTTAGAATTTTGAGGTAGTAATGCTATTTTTGTATTAATTTACTTATTTACTTAAAATAATCATTGACTTATTATTCAATCTTTCAGCCGTGACAAAACAAACTTGGATAATATATTAACAACTGAGAAATTAAATGTGATATTGAATTATGCTGGTCTTTCCAATAAACAAGCACAGTATACTATTAGTACAGGTTTTTAATCAAAATTTATAAATTCTTTGACTATACATATTTGTTATGCATTTAATATTTAAATTTTGTTTTTCTTTTTAGTTACAAATGAAGCTCAAAAATTGCTTTGTAATTTGTTATTTAATAGTCATAAAGTACAGAATATTATAACTGAAACACAATGTTTGGACTGTGTAATTGATCGTATGAGCAAATACGATGAGAATGTACATCATGATACAAAGCTTTTTGATGTACGAATAATCTTTTTAGTTACTGCTTTAAATGTTCCAACAAGACAAATTGTTAGCAATCAACTGCATGGAGATGTTCAATTAATAAGATTGTTAGAAAATATTTTTAAACATTATTCTAAAGATCAAAGAAATATTGAGGTAAATTAAATTAAATTCCAGATTCTAATAAATTTATAATTATAAATGTTAGATTATAAAAATAAAAATTTCTTTATCTTAAAGGATGATAGCGCCATATTAGCATGTGAAATTTTAAAAACTTTATTTAATTTGTTTATTCAATCAAAAGATCCATCTTCTGATAATACAGATTTGTGTGAAAAAATGTTGCGTACTATAAGAAAATTAATTTTATGTGAAAATGATAAACATAAAGAAACTTTAGAAAGGTAAAAATAGTTATACTTAAAATACATACTTAAAGATTAACAATAAAAATTTTAAATTAAAATGCTTTTCAGTCACACTGTCAATCTATTAACTGTGATTCCAACAAACTATTATATAAAACTTGTTGAACCAGTAACTGATGATCTAGAAAATAGTATTTTATATCAAGAATTAGATATGAGACTTATTAATGTATTATTAAACTTTTTAAATAACAGAGTAAGCTATAAAATAAATTTAATTGAAAATTTATCTCCAATATTAACTTGCTTTATTAAAATGTGTAAGAAAGAAAGATCTATTCGCAAGTACATAAGAATGCAGGTATGCAACACTATTATTATTTATTATTTGTAGATTTTTTTACACAATTTTTTTCTACATAACTTAAAAAGCTTATGCAATTATTTTCTTTTGAAAAGTCCGTAGAAAAAAGTTTGTTTCTATTGCTTTACTTATACAAACTTAACACAACACCATAGGTGCTTCCACCATTAAAGGATGTTATGAACAGACCCGAAGAAGGTTCAACATTAAGAAATAAACTTTGTAAATTACTTACCAGTCCTATAACTGAGATACGAGATCTTGTTGCTGAATTTTTGTTTATATTATGCAAAGAAAATGGTATATGAAAATAATTATAACTGTAAAAATATATTAAACAAAAAAATGATATTTTTTATTTCTTTTTAAGTTGGTCGTATGATAAAGTATACAGGATATGGAAATGCAGCTGGGATGTTTGCAAATAAGGGACTATTAGGATCAGAGAATATAAAAATTGATTATTCATCTGACTCAGAAAACAGTGATACTGAAGAGTATGAAAAATATAAGGAACAGTAAGTAGTCAAAAAATTAGATTAACAAATAAAAGGAACTAAAGGATGCTTAGTTTCTAAAATATTTTAAAATCTCTTTTAAACATATAAATGGTTGCTTAAATGTAACAATGAATTAAATATTTCATTCTAATTAAAAACCTACTTTACTTTAGGATAAATCCAGTTACAGGATGTTATGAAAAACCAAAAAGTAATCCTTTAGAAGGTATGACTGAAGAACAAAAGGAATTTGAAGCTATGAAATTGGTTAATCTCGTAGATCAATTACAAAGGTAAGAAAATGTTAATGATTTAAGTTAATTTTTATGTACCTTAATTTAAATGAAAAATTTTCATTTAGGGATGGTGTTATTCAACCATGTCGCATTGGAGAAGATGGTAAACCAACGCCGATTGAACATGTTTTAGAATTAAAGGATCATTTGCCACAGCAGCAACTTCGTAGACATGATTCAGACTCTGATAATTAATATCATTCATTCGCTTAAATAATAACAATAATTATTTATAAGTTATTTTTTATTAATTATCCAATTAGCAAGAAGTACTTTTTGTTATAATGCCATATGATAATTTACTTATTGTTTTCATAAAAATATTCTAAATTAAAAATTTGTTTTTATTACTTTTTAGACTCATGAATTTTTGATCTATAAATAATTAAAATTTTTTCAAAAAGAATTTTTTTTTCTTACAACATTCTGTAGGTTTCATTGCATATCAAATGGTAACATCGAGCACAAAAGTATAAATAATAAAATATATTAAAAAATTCTCCAAGAATTTTTTAAGCTCGAGTACGAAAGTGATTGTAAAATACGATTCTTTAACTATAATTTCACAATTGTTACAAAATTGTAAGAATATGTATAAGTATTATAATTATCCATAAAACTAAAAACGATCTATAAATAATATTACATATATTTTTTTATGAAACTTACATTTAAAATTATATAACTTTTCGTTTATTTCAACTTGAAGCTTATATTCTTTTTTTCTACTATTTACATTATATTTATTCTGGAAAGCTAACGAGCTGTTTTTTCCTACACTGTGTATTAAAAGCGTGCCTGGCTCGGTGTGCAGCGACCAATACAGCCTATAGGCGCCAGGTACAGTTTTGCTGTTTTTTATAAATCCCTACTTCACTTTCAATTTTTTAATCAAAAACAAATTACATGTTGATTCAAAATAATTTAAAAATCTTAAACAATATTTAAGTTCAATTTTTTTTTCTAAAAATTAATATTTTTTTTTTATATCAAAGTGTAAAACTCAAACAATGTTAATTTATAGAAGACTGCTTTTTATAGAAGATTTTGATAGGCCTATTTATTGACATAGATTTTATAAATATTATTAAATAAGGAATTTTAAAATATTCAAACAGCAGCTTTCATTATGGTTAAACGTTTTTAATATTAATAAAATTTGAAAAAAAACTTCACATCTCGTTAGGGTGACTGCACCAATAGCTGGACAACACCAGTAGATGGACAGTTTTATAAGTTATTATATCTATCAAACTAGTTATTTTTTAAGTAAAATCTTTAATTTTAATTGTAAAGAAGTTTACTACAATAAAATTTAAGCTGATACTTATCAACAAGTATCCTTTTAACATAAAACAAAGTATCTTCAAAAATAGTGTCCAGCTACTGGGGGTTCTCTATGTAAACCTATGATACCAATAGATGGACTAGTTAATTAAA
>UCOM01002453.1:0-26081 GCA_900474385.1 Ormyrus pomaceus | reverse complement strand
ATAGGTTTTTCCTTTCAGATCAAATAAAATCTTTTTGAATCGAAAAGTCATAGTTTTCATGAGCAAAGGAAAATCCTCTTGTAATCAATCCTCTTGCGTACAAGAGGATTTAAGCTAGTCACAAAATGACTTCTTCCTCGCCATGCAATCCTTTCGTCGAGAATGTAATTTTCATTGATTAGGCTTACCGAGGTCTTATTAACGAAGTATTTTTCCCCAAAGGGGAAAAAAGACTTTGTTAAAGACAGTCTTCAAAAAGAGTATTAAAGACACTCTTCAAAAAGATCAAAGACTTTGTTAAAGACACTTTTCAAAAGACCTTGGTTACCGAGGTCTTTTTAACAAAGTCTTTTTTCCCCGAAGGGGACTTTGTTAAAGACATTCTTCAAAAAGAGTGTTAAAGACACTCTTCAAAAAGACTTTGTTAAAGACATTCTTCAAAAAGAGTGTTAAAGACACTCTTCAAAAAGATCAAAGACTTTGTTAAAGACACTTTTCAAAAGACCTTGGCGGGGCTTACCAAGGTCTTTTTAACAGAATCGTTTTTCCCCGAAGGGGAAAAAAGACTTTGATAAAAAGACTGTTAAAGACACTTTTCAAAAGACTTCGTAATAAGCTTCGTAATAAGCTTTTGTAATAAGAGGATCGTTTTTTTCAGTGTACGAATTGAAAAGTGTCCAAGCAGAAAACAACACGCGTTTACACGAGTTCATTAAGCCCATTAAATTCTTCCACGTCGTCCGAAGTTTCATAATCGACGTACGATCAGCTTCCCATTTCCTCCCGCATTCGCTCAGGGAAACAATAGTTTTCTCTTACACGTGACGGAATGTCATATACGGCAGCTCCGTCACAAAGACGCGAACTCTCGTAATGAAATTCTCCCGGCACCTCTCGGATCTGCTTAGGCATTTGTGCGTGAATCGCCCGGGAATAGACACGGAACGATCGCCGCATACGTAACGTTCAAGTATACGACTTGCAGCGTAACCAGAAGTCCGTGAGAATCGGAGGCGAACAATTTGGCCAGGGAAATTATTCAGAAACATGAGTTACAAGTTTTTTTTACCGGCTCGAGAGCTCCGGGACACATTTCGTATGCCGATTTATTCTTTTAAATCGTCATTCTAATACCGCGGAGATTTATTTCTCTATTATCCCCCCCAACTACACGCTTTTCGATTATCCTTTGAATTTGAGCTCGGCCGGATTTCTGTAGTTTTTTGAGTAAAGTTATGCGCATAAGCTTATCGTTCGCATTTAAAAGCGATTTGTTATACACCCTCGATAAAAAGAAAAAAAATCTCACCCCGACTCTCGGCCTTCCTTAAAATTCATTTAAAACTTTTCCTAAATCTTATCTCGCGGCTCTCGCGAGGCCACGCCATAAATTAGTTGACAACTTCGTCGCTCTTTTTCCGCGCGCGCGAGAGAGCCCCGCCAAATTTTCCGGGCGGCGCTGTCGGCATAAATAATAAGAATATAAGGGGGGAAAAAATGAATAACAATAATTTTCCTTGGAAAAATCCTCCGCGGCGCGGAGATTTAGAGCGCCGGCTCTCATTAATGGCTCCACAGTAGCCATAAGTCAAAAGCCCACAAAGGCATGACTAATGAGGGTAAAAACTCCCGTAAAAAGCGGAGAGGGGAAAAAAGGCGCGGCGCGGCGGCGGCGGCAGCTCCCCGCCGGAGACAGAGGAGAGGAAAGCTCGACTTTGCGCGCGAGCGCGCGTTTGCACGTACTTCGGCTCGTGCGCCGCAGGTATACGGGGACGAGCGCAAGGCCTCTCTCGCACTTGCGCCCGAGAAAAGTGAAAGAACGACTGGGAGATCTAATCGGAGTCGCCGCTGACGTGAGTTACGGTAAGAGAGGAGAGAGAGAGAGAGAGAGAGAGAGAGAGAGAGAGTTGACGGGAATCCGGGAGGTTGGGAGACCTGCCGGTGGACACGGAGAGAGCGGTTTTCTTTGGCTTGACGATTATGGCGGGTTTGCATTGTGGATAGCGCAGTTTTTGGGGGGGACTTGTTGTTTTTGTAATTGTCGACGTTTTATTAAAGCTTATATGTTCAAATGTCCTGTGATGAATTCAATTAAAATTCGCGTGTCTAAAAGTGTACGTTTCATTCCTTTCTTGAAGTTAATTAACTCTCAAGACTCGATTAAATTACTCGTTAAGTTTGCACTTTTCTAACAGAGAAGGATTAAAGCTGATGGTCTTATTTAATAGATTTTCGCGATTAAGAAGTACCTTCATTAAAGGCATTTAATAAGCAATTTCAAGAAAATTTGAACTATATTTAAACATGCATATTAAGTTATATAGGCACTCTAAATTTGTTACACTTAACTAAATTAGCAACTTCATTTTTAAACTAAAATGAAAAAAAAAAACAATTTTAAAACGTCCTTTCAGCGAGATTTTCAACCTATCTGTCTACTTATCTCCACGGAAAAGCGGCTGCATTTAATTAAATTTATCTCCACAAAACAGTCACATATATGCAAAAAACTAAAAGTAAATATCCGAAATACGCTCGGAAAAACCACATTTCCGGCATTCCGACGCACATCGTTCCTTTAAAAAAGCGCTTTCAATCGGGCCTATCTCCATCGGCCCCCCTCCGAATTATCATTCCCTTCCGCTCGGGAACATTCACCCACCGAGATTTAAAGAGACTTTCGATCCGACGTCGGCAGCGTAGAAAGGGCCGTCGCTCGCTCGCAAGTATATATAAGAATCCGCGCCGCGCGTGCTTTCCTCCTTCGGTGCCATCGAGAAGATGCACGGCGTGCCGCGGACGGAGCAGCCGGGGAAAGAGAGAGTGAGAGCGCGGCCCGCGTATGTTTATTATGCACTTGCCGAGTCATGAATCATCGGCCGCGCGGACTCTCCCCCCTCTCTCTCTCCGTATAGCAGGTGCCGCGCGGAATTTTCATTCTCCGCCGCTGCCACGTCGCGGCTCGCGCAAGATGAATGAGCCACTGTTTTCGCATCGGCGAATATCGGCGACTCGTAAAAAAGGCCGGGGGCCCCGGCCTTATTGATATGAATTTTATTGTCGCCGAGCGAGCTTAGCGGCCGCCGCCGCCGCGGCTTTATGCCCGAGCATTATAAGATCGCCGGGGATTATTCCGCCAAGATGTATGGCGCCCCGGCTTTTGCGACTTCGTAATTGCCCGAGCGATTGTTTTCGTTCCTCTCTTTTACAAGCTGTAATTCCTGTAATCTAAGGCGTTTTAAATCTACTCTTACGGCGTGCATTTATGCACAATTAAAGAAACGCAAATGTTTAAGAATTTCATGCTGCCGTTTTGCTAGAATTAGCTGGTAATATAAAAAATCACTGGTATCAGTTAAGTACAGAGAAGAATTATTTAAAAAAAACATTGATTTAACAGACATTTTTCCTCCGTCCTCCAAAACGCCCAATAAAAATTAGTCGAAAAAGATAATTTCCAGAACCATCTCGAAAACCGTCTCCGTCTACCTGCGCCGCCACTAAAAATTCAGCTCGCGCTCGCCACTTATACTTTTCAAAAAAAGATCGGCTCGCGGAAGCCGAAGCCCCGTCCGGCGTGGCTAATGAACGAGCCAATTACGAAATTTCACGCCGCGCGCCGCAATTCATTAGAGGCCGATCTCCGGGCACCGGGGACATATATCAAAGGCGGCCCAAAGAATCTCTCTCTCTCTCTCTCTCTCCCGCCGCCTCGGCGGCGCGTCGCCTCTCTCGGCGTATATAATAAACAAGGGCAGGTGCGCCTCCGAGGTTGGTCGCACGCGGCTCCCCCGCACGCGCTGGCTTCCTTCCCCCCCACCCCCCCACCTCTTGTTCCTTCTTCCCGAAGCGATCCCACGGCCCGCAGCGGAGATCGAGGAGATCTAGGAATGTCAGCCGGCCGGAAAGGAAAAGCCCAGAGTAAGCTGATAAAGGACGAGATGTACGGACGCTTGTCCTACATCGGCTTCGGAGATAAGCTTTCTCACGAGACGGCTGCCGAGCTGCCCGCCGCGCGACAAACGGCCCTACAAGCGCTTTTTCGGCCGCGCCGTCTTGTTGCCCGATTGTTCCGGTGCAGGTCTGCCTCTCGCCGCGAGGGTGTAAGGGGACAGGAAAAGTCGCCGTCGGACATGGTCGGGGCCCCGACGACGGACCCTTGTCTGTTGGGCTTGTCGGGGGAAAGTTTCCGCTTTGTATTGTAAAAACGGTTATGAACTTGCCCGGGACAGACGACACGATTCCAGATAAACTTTGCGGATTCCGCGAGATAAGCGCGGACGACCGACGTGCACTGCCTCCTTTTCTGATCGATCTATTCTCGAGTAACTTCGTTTTTCTGCTGTTTAAAGTGGGCGTACACGCCTCTTTTTTCAGGAATTTAATAGAAATAGCGTTTTTAAATATTTTTTGGGCAAAAATTAAAGCAATGGATGAAAGTTATATTAGTTATCATTGTAAAAGCATTTTTTTTTCTTCTAATAAATAAATGGGTTATAATGCAGGATAAGATTCTGGGATTCATTTTAGAGGCAGATGCGCGTCTCTCGAAATTTATTATCTCGCAAAATGAATTCAAACTCTATAAGCCCGCCAATCTTCAAAACAGTATGATAAAATTCCAGCATCACGGCAAACAAAAGCCGTCGTATCAGAAGTCGATCTGTTCCCTGTCATCGGCGTCTAACGTCGTCCCCGAAAAATATTCGCATTGTCCCGTCGGCGTCTCGAGATCCATTTTTTCCCCGCTCGCATCATCGTCCCTCAGTGTCAGCGCCGCCGAAAATCGCTCCCCCCCCCCCTCGGGCATAAATCGCTCTCTCCGCTCTCTCGGCGATCCATATTTTTGCGCGCGAAATCGAGGCCTTCGACTCTCGACGAAAGAAGGATCGTCGCGCGCGGGGGCATCACGAAAACTCTCGCGGCCGACGCGCGATGAAAACGCCGCGGCACTTTTTGCGCTCCCCTTTCTTCGTGCGACTCGACTACTCCTCTCGGCCTTCGCGCGCGCGCGCCGTAAATTCATCTCCGCGCGGAGGAGAGCCTGAAGTCGTCGTCTTTGCTGAGGCGGAGACTTCTTAGAGGCCGTCGGGACTCATTTATTATTCAGATTTATAGCCGGACTCGGGCTGACTCCCACAGATCGGTGCAGGTTACTCTCTGTGTGTGTGTACGTGCGTGCGCGCGAACGCGAGTCGCCCGCGAGTGCGGAAAGGGGCTAGGGGAGGCAGGGGAGGAGGGAGAAAGAAGGGCGACTTCGGAAATTCGACGTTTTGCATACGACACGATCTCGGGGCCCGATTTGAATGAGGGCCCGGCGCATAACAAGCCGCGCGGAGCCTTTATATAGGCATGTGATTCCCCGGGCCCTTTTTCGCTTCTGCGGATATATATGTATATGTAGGCCGCGCGCAGGCGGCTTTGCCTATTGCGCCGAGAGAGAGCCGCCCCGACAGATATCCCCGGAGCGTCGAGGAGAAATAAAATTCAGATCACGGCTTGTGCGCCTCCGCAGCCGCTGCTGCTGCTGCTGCTTCTTCTTCTGCGGGAGATACAATAGGACTAGCCACTTCTAGAGTCGTAAACTTGGGCCCCGACTGTAAAGGAGATATTCTCCGAGTCTTTTCGGCTTAAGCTCGCCTAACGAAAGTTTTATATCGAGAAGTAGTTTTTGTTTTTTAATCAGAACTGGGTGCACGTTGCGATTCCAAGAGTCAATTTGTAAACTTAATTAAATCGAGTTTTTGAAGTAACAGAGATTTCATTAAAATTTCAATCAAGCATCAAATCCGGAATTGCGATCTTTCCTGAAAAAGGTTGAATGAAATTTTCGAAAAAATCAATCAAAAGGAAGGCCATTGACAGCTGAATCTTTCGTCCAAATGAAAACGTTATTTTCCACCGGCTCTCATTTCTACCTCGTTAAAACTAAAAAAAAGCAAAGGCTAGCCTTCGGAAAAAAGGATGAAAATCCAATCAGCGCTCTCTCGCAAGCTCTCATTCTCGCCATATTTGGTGCGATCGGCCGATCGGAGGCAGAGAGTAAAAGTGGCCCGAGATTCATGCTGGCTGCATCGGAGGAAAACGGCAAGACGTCCCCAGAGAGAAAGAGAGATAGAGAGAGAGAGGGACTACTCGGCGGCGGCGGCAGCGGTGGAGTCACGCGGCTAAAGACGAGTGAAGAGCGAAAAGAGGAAGAAGAAGGACGGACGGACACGCGGCAGACAGTATCGGATTGATCTGGCGAGCGAGTGAACCCAATTACGCGCTCGGAAGAGAAGCCAGATTTATTGTCCGGCCTTCTCTCCTTTCCTCTCGCGGTGGCGCGTCGCTCTATCCTGCCCGCCGCGGCCTTTGCAGCGGAGCCGCGACGACTGGGGATCAAGCCGCGGCGACGAAGGCAAAGCAAGAGAGAGAGAAAAGGAGGTGGGCTCTCTGTGACGATCGGCTCACCCAATTATCAGCCGCCCCGCTTTTGTGCAAAGAGCGCGATTCTTTTCGGCCGACGACGTCTGGGCTGCCAGCGCCTTTTCACGAGGCGCGACGCGCTGATGGCCCGAAAAGGATGGGGCCTTTGTCACCCGGGGCTTTTTACTCCTCGCTTTTTCGCGCCACGAGCGAGCTGTGATCGAGTGCGTCATTAAGTTAGCAAAATTATTGCGTGCGCCAGACGACGCGCGCGCCTCTATAACAATGCCCGGGGATGCCGATCGTCCTGCGGGCTCTCGGCCTTTTTGCTCGCGATGTTGCAAGCTTTTCACCAAGTACACCGCTAATTTCTTCTGATATTTCGGCGCGATACTTTATTTAATGGGAGATTTGGCGATGGAAAATTTAACGACGTTTTAAGTTGCTTTCGCAATTTTGCTTCAAAACAGTGTGGAATTTATGTAATGAATTTCACTTTATAGTTTTTTTTATATAAATAATAATTCTATCCCGACAAATAATTGTAATACACTTTTACGAGCCTGCATTAAAAATCTGTTCTCCGCATTATTGATTTTAGGAACAGCTGATTGGACACCTTACAGTGTCGGCTTTATGGCGTTACGATTCCTCTCATTTTTTTTTTCAAGCCGAGCGAGGTGGAAGTAGCTTTCATTTCATGATTTACGCTGCCAGTTAAAGCGTGCAATAAAACGGAAGAGCCGTAAAGGCTTCGGCCGCGCAGGGACTGCGAGCCTCGAAAACAGTCAAAATATTTTTATTCAAGAAGCGGGGCAATCTGAAACCGATCTGAAAATCTCTTTGGGATCATAAACAATCCATAATTGACATGATTTACGGGCCCCCGCAAAGGCTGCTGCTGCTGCTGCTGCTGCATCGCGCTGCTGCTCGGGCAGCACGCGAGCTTGATCCTCGCGAGATATCGATTTCTATAAGTAATAAATAAATCGATAAGAGAAAATATCGCGCCGCCGCGAAATATTATTCGCCGGTGCCATTATATCAAAACTCGTCAATCGCGAAATTGAATGGGCTTGTTAAGGAGCGCGATTCCCACTAATATAAGCATCCACGCGTATATAGATTTTCCGCTGTTAATAAACGTATCCTATACAGCAGCCGTCGCGATTTATTGCGCAATATCGGCGAGCTTTTAATCCTAAGTAATTGCGAGCCTCCCGAATTAGGGCTCTTTAAAAAATGATCTCCCCCCACCCCGGAAGCTCGATTTGAAATTCAATTCTTCAAAGCGGCTTATCAGCCGAGGCAGTAAATAAACGCTCCTTATTTTCCGCGCAAATCGGCAATCGGCGGGCGATCGGGCGAAAAAGAGCCGATCAATCGATCGATCGATCGCCGGGCTAATTCCGAGTCCGGACTAATTAACATTTTCAGAGAATCGCTCGGAAAGTCGCTCCTCTCGCTGCAATCGGACAAACTCGCAGCATTCCCGGATTAATTGCTATCGGGCCGAGTCGATCAGTGCGAGGGGGGGAGGGGAGGGGCTACCGAATTGCGCGCAGTTCTCTTTGCCGAAATCGATTTCGGCAGGGGCTTAAGCGCCACCGCTGTAAAAGCGCTCTCGCTCGCCCCTCGGGGCTCATCGCCGATATGCAGATATGCCCTCAAAGAGAGGCGGCCCCAAAGCAGCTGCCTGTCAGCGCCGGGAAACATACTTTAAGTTCGAGCGCTTTGGGATTTGCCGCTTTCGGCTCTTACCTGCTTCCCCCTTTCTCTCTCTCTCTCTCTCTCTCTCTCTCTCTCGATTTCGATTCCGCTCTGCATTCTTTTTTAACCCAGCGCGCGCGTAATATGTTGCTCTCGGGTCGCTATCATTTTCTCTCGCTCTATTTTGCCCCCGCGCGAGCGTGTCGTTCCTTTTTGCGAGGCGGCGGGCTCCGGCTGAAAAAATAGAAGCGTGGGTCGGGGATAAAGCGATTCGAGAGCAGCTCTCTCGCCTACTTAAGCCGCGATATTCATCTTATCGCGATTTCCGCCGAGAGATAAATTAAAGGCTCCCTTCGCTCGATCGCTTTTTCAAAAACTAGTTTCTGCAATTTGTTGACGGTGGATGTGCGTTCATTGAATTTACGCTGATATTATGTAAACGCTGACGCGAGTAAGAAGCTTCTTGATTGGGCCGTTTTCGCCCGGAATCTTAGTTACCTCAGGTTAATTACGAAATAAATTCATTTACGGAAGTAATAAGCCTGCGACATAATATTCAAAGCACCTCCACTCCTTAAAAGGAATCACACTATTTGCACTCCTATACCGATACCGCAGCTTCCCCACTTGTCCTAATCTAAACTGTACGTGCACCTCGGGACTAAAAATACTGGTTCGACGTACAGCGAATTTTCCCGGTAGCCGCGTCTCCTCCGCTATTTATAAGCTCCCGCATAATTCGCGCTTTCCCGGCGCTGCTGATGCCCGCACGCTTGAGCCCGCGCTGATTGAAGTATTTATTGCGCGACTATCAGGCTCGGGCGCGCGCGTAATGATCCCGCTTTGCATACGGCGACTATTTAAAGGCGGGATGATTCTCCCGGCAGCGCTTGTGCACTCTCTCGACAAGTAGTCGCGCGCGCTTCGTATACCTTCGGCACTCGGAGCGGGGAGTTATATTGCTTTATGTAAATAGGCGAGCGAGCGCAAGGTGAATTACCTCGAAAATTCTTTACGCCTTGTACCGCGTCGGCGCGGGTTGGAACGAATCGAAACCGGGTGACGCGACGGTGACGAGTTCCTTTTGCGTTATTGGCAAACGGGAAGCGAACGATTCTTTTTTTTTTGGCGATGACAAATGTTTTTGCAATTGAATTTGAGCGAGTTTTAGGCTAAATGTTGTAGGAAATTTATTTTAGACGGCTTAAAAATATTATAAAATTTTGTAACGGTCAAATATTTAGTAGAAATAAGCCGAAACAAGGCCTCCTACAATGTGGAGATTAGACTAAACCAATTAGTTTTGGAAATTGGCAATAGTAAACATATGACTATTTTTTGTTAATATTAAGCTGATTTAGATAAATTACTGGGCTTTTAAATGTATACGCCATGCTGCGTTTTAGAATGTTCGAATAATCTGAAATTTAAGGCTACCGCATGACATGATTTAACCGCACGTACGTTCACGGTTTCAAAATTTGATAAACTTTATGGGAAGTCAAAGTAAAGTATGTGTATGCGAGCTCATCTGTTTGCGCTGAAAATCTACGGTCGTGATCAAAATCAAAATTTCTCTTTCCCAAGCATAAATAATAGCAAAATTGGACCTTCCCATGCCATAAGTCATATTTATGTATTATAATAATTTCAAGCCATTTGTAAACAACCCGAAGTCAAATTTATGTATTATAATTTCAAGCTATTTGTAAGCAACCCAAAGTCAAATTTCAAGTTGTAAAATATTTCAACGCGTAACTAATTTTAAACACTATAATAAGCGCGTAAAACCGAACGATGCGTATATTATTGCAAAACTGCAGGAATAATAATTCCACGGGTTCATTAACGAATCTTGAATCGAGCAATCGATCGCTCCGAGAATCGAGGCAAAAATTTTAGCGACTCATACATCACTCGGCGAAATCTGCAATTGATAAGCCTTCCATACCTGGGGGGCTCTCGAGTCCGCCCCCCCCCCCGGTCGCTTTATCAAAAAACTAAAATTGACTTTCCCGGCCATAAATAATGGAAAAGTGTATCCAGGGCCGGGAGCCAGGGCCCGGAATAAATTAAAGCTATCTCTGTCAAATTGAAAATGATCTATGCGCCTCCGAAGTCTCAAGTGCGGGGTATCCGAAATTACGAACTTTCCACCGCGTCGCTCGCCGTCTATATACGTCGCTCCTCTCTCTCTCTCTCTCTCTCGGCAAGATCAATGCCGGGGAGCTTGCGATATTGAAATCCACTCGGCGCGCAAAAAAAAAACTGCCGGTTGTAAATCAAACGGTGCGTATACACGCACGCACGCGTATCCATCGCTCTCGCAAGAAGCCTCGAAACTGAAACGTCGCAAGAAGCTCCGAGCGGGGCAGTCCTATAATTATATTATTACCCGCTGCGTAGCTCATGACTCGCGGGGCCAATTTGTCTTCGGGCGCAACGAGTTCGTGTAATTTGTGATTTATCACTGTCCGCGCTCACGCGCGCGAAGGCCTTCTTTCGCCTTTTTCTCTCTCTCTCTCTCTCTCTGCCTCTCCTCGCGGCCACGGCGTGCCGCGTGCGCGCGTAATTTCGGCGCGCGCGCGCGCGAAACCGAGGTGTCTCTCTCTCGCGCCTGCGAATTCCCGGGCGTATTTGCTTTTTGTCCGGGGCCCTTTGCGCCGAGCCGTGGAAACCGCGGGCACTTATATAAGAATTTTATACCCCGAGTCGTCGAGCCGCCGAAGGAGGTCGCATTAAGAGTCCGAGAGCCGATGCGCACTTATCTTTTTTTCTCTCTCTCTCTTTCGATCCCGCGACGCTTTTCTTGTTTTACTTTATTATCCCCTCCGCGGCCGCGGTGTGTTTTCAGCCTCTTCCGAGTGAAATACGCCGGGGAAACGGCCGGTAAATCGAGTCCGCTGTTCATAATTCTTAAAATGCCCGGCGCGCGTTAAATTAACGATTTATCGCAGATGGGCTCTCCGTGCAAACACTCGTCTCCCCCTTTTTTTTGCCCGTTCGAATAATAATTACGCGTAAGAAAGCGGCCGTAACTCGCCCGAGTCGATCTTCGTATACTTTACGCTCTTTTAATTAAAAGCGACAATCGAGCGTGCACCGCTTGTAATAAACAGCGACACGACGCCGCGGCGAAAAATTTGTTATTCATACCGGTCGGCGCGTTCGCGAAAAATCCGCCGGCGGGGCTCCGCGAAATTACACCGCAGACCGAAATCCGCCTCGGCCCTTTTCGGAGGATCGATGGCCCTCTAGGACGGCGATTAAAATCCGACGATTATAAGCGCATTAAACGCGGCCGGGCCGCGCATGCGCGAGGCCGCGCGTAATCACAGGCTGTCGGGCCTCGTTGTACAAATAGACACATCTCAATTAAAGCGCTCGGGCGATTAAATTGACGCCGCCGACTGGTGCGCGTAATGCACAAACTCTCGCGGTCTCGCCGCGAAACGGCCGGCTGTACGTTTCGGGATTTTTCGCCACCTCGACGCGGATCGCTTAGAGGCTTTTTTGCCGTTTGCGAAAAATGGTCGCTCGACGCGCGCTGCACGGCTTGCACTTTTCGAGCTGGATGCTGGAGTTTTTGCCGGGCCATTGTCGGGCCACGATGTGCCGCGCGGCGGCCCCGTTTTTTCGACGGGAAAATGCCTGGAAATGCCGGTGGAGCGAAAGGGGCGAAAAGTTTTTAACAGGGTTTTCGATTTTGCGGGATAAATGGGTTATTTTTCTGCAGCGACGACGAGGTCAAATCGAAATGCGCGCCGCGCGAAATAATCGTCAAGAGGGCCGTTTTCCAGTGCTGTTGCGTCAAGTATTAGTGTTTTATAGAAATTGGTCGCTCGACCGAAACGGATATCGTATTTATTTTAAATGAAAAACTAAATTGGCAGATAAAAATTCAATCAATCTGAAATTGCCACCTGGTTTTGCCGTAATACCGAGAGAGAGAGAGATAGAGAGAGCTCCGGAAAAGAAAGAGTTTCGAAAAAAAGGATTTTATTAATAATGTAATTCCCCTTCTACGTACGTCGACGTCGGCAGCGAAATAATTGAAACTGCAGGAAAACTACTACAATCAATCAAGCCCCGACTCAGCAGCGTTTTATTTCCCGACTGCGCAGTGCAGCCGTGTTCCACGCCGCGATAAACTCATTCTGAGCCTTATTCCCTCGTCGGCTGCCGGCGTCGATCAATTTCTCTCTCTCTCTCTCTCTTTCTCTCTCGCCGCAGTGGCCAAGGCGGCGCGGATTCAGCGCGTATATCCGAGAAAAGAGTAATTACGCTGGAATTAGAGCTCGCAGGAGGCAGGAATGTAAAGAGAGACGGACTGCAGCTTGCGAGTTTAATCGCTTCGATAATCAAACTCATTCCGGAAAAACGGACGATCCGCCGAAAAATTATCCCTACTCCCCCGGGACAGAAAGAGAGAGAGAGAGAGATTCTCCTGTAAAACAGAGATATCAATCGACTTTTGCGAGACGCGGAAAAGTTTATTCGCCGCGCGACCGTTGGCCTATAATTAACGCTCCTGTTTATATTCATACATCAGCGCAGCGTTACAATTAGCGAAAGCATATGAAACTAGTTGCAAAATATAAAAAAAAAAAAAAAAACCGCCGTCGGGGCGTTGCCTATGCGCGTTTAAGAGTAAATTCAATATCCCCGTCGAGCCTTGCGCGGCCGTTCAATTAATTTTTCAACCGGCCTTTGATTTACGACTAGGGCGGTGTAATTTTTAATCTACTTCGATTTTAATTTTCCACTCAGCCGCGCGCGCACCGAGGGAGAGAGGAGAGTTGTTAAACAATTAAGCGCGTTTCGATAATGGGGATACGAGGAGCGCGCGCGCGGAGGCCCCTCTCGGCAGGTCGGGAGGGAAGAAAGTGCAACTCGCGCGCGGCGGCCCGGTGGTTCATTACCGCGTCGGCCGTTGCCGAGCGAAGGGCGCACCGCGCTTATCAATTATCGCCGATTTATTCGACCCGCGAGACAGTCGGGGAGGAGAGAACCTCCAATTCGACGGGCGCGCCTTGAAAGGGCAAGTGCTCTCGCCGCTCGTCGGAGGTATAAGTTGCAGCGTCAGCGTGCGCCTCGGCTCCTTGGCAGGGTCCTCGCCGCTTCGCTGTAAAATGAACGTCGTATTTTTTGGCCAATCGGAAGGGTGACGTTTTTAACCCGTTATCTTAAAAAAAGAAGTATTAACGCAATTTAAAGGGCAAAATTAAAGTGTTTCATGATGAGAGCAGAGCACCACGTTGGAAGTTTTAACGATTATTTCGTCAATTTTTGATGAATTTTTTGTAGATTGGCCAAAGTTGGTCAACTATCAGTGAAGCGGCTAAAAAAACTCGTGAAATTTCCAACAGGGTTAGTCGCATTCGTTGCCAACTGAACTCCCCAGGCAGGAAAAGAGGCCTGGCCACCGTCAGGCACACAGCCCGTTATTCAGTCCCGAAATATCGCAGCCAGTCGCAAAAGCACTTCTCGGCCCTCTCCGGCAGCAGCGAAATAGCCATTTTCAGAATAGCCTTTGCGCAGGTGCTAACGAAATACGCCACTAATCAGAGCGCGCCGAACCCGAACGAGTAATTAACAGTCATAATTCTTGCGGGGCATATTACACTCTCTCTCTCTCTCTCTCTCTGCCTCTCTCGCGCGCGCGAGCGGACTCGCGAAAAAAGGGGAATCCTTCGGCGTTGGCGCTTCTACGAACGGCTCCTCTTCGCTCCTTTCTTCGGGAGCACATAAATTCCGTACCTGCGTCCGAGCGCGAGCCAGTCTCTCGTCGGCGCACGCTCCAAAAGACCGCGGTGGGGAGGGGACGGGAGGAGGGGGGGGGACGATCTCTCGGGGAAATTTATCGAGGGGAACCTGTTTAATGAACAATGTCTAGTCCGCGTGGATAATTATGGTCCGGCGGTAGTCTTTCGGAGGATAGGCCCCGGACGCGGGGCTTTTGTATGGGAATGCTTTTACAAGGGGTTTCGACGTTTTCTTCAAGGCTCGGCCCGGAATGCCGGTGATTTATTTTTAAAGGGGAAGCCGCTCGGCTTTTTTCGATTGCTTTTGGCTTCTGGGCTGATGAAAATGTATTTAAGCGGATAGATAGTCGATGTGGATGTATAGCCTTGAAGCTTTCTATTTTCTGAAATCGTTAAGTAATATTATCACGTTTGGTTCTGTCTAATAAAAAGCCTTATTTACCTCAAAAAGGATTGATCAGCTTCAATAAAGATCGTAATAGTAATTAAAGTACACAACTCTAAAAAATTTTCTCGGAGAACCCCATTTAGCGGGAAAATATACATGGCTCCCTAGTTTGATTTATTCTACGCCTCCAGAAAAACGGACTTTCACGACGTAGCCGACATTCACGTAGCATAAAACGGTTGACGTTCAAAACAGTTTTCTGCGGCTGCAGGTTAAATCCTCGCCATTAATTAGCCCCCCGAAAAGATCCGCAGCGGGACAGGCTCACCCGAGCATAATGCGCCGCATCTCCTGCGCAATTAACTCCCGAAAAGGCCTCGTCCTCGCGCGATATGTATCTCCGCCGATGTAATCGAATCCCTAACTTTTCGAGCCTTCTCCCCGATATCCCCGCGCAAAAACGTATACAGAAATCGTGCTCCGCTCCCCGCGCGCGATATAAACTCCAGAAAATACACCGAGAATCCCCGGGTTATATTACATACGGCGGGCTGCAGTTCTGCGCGTTCGCTCGATTAAATTAGCCCCGATCGACCGGCTACCGGAATCCCCCAGGAGATCTCTCGCGCGGACAGGCTCGCCGCCGCGGCGATGCCCCCGAAGATAGCTTTGCATCTGCCGGCCGATTGCGATAATTGGGCGCGAGAGCCGGGATTGATTGAAAAGTTCATTGAATTTAATTGAAACCGCGAGCGCGGCGGCGGCGGCGGCGGCTATTATCTAATTAAGGGAGGGAAAAAAGAGGCTATTCGCGCGCACAGTTTCTCGGAATCGGCAAAGAATCGAGGTTTGAAAAGAGAGCGACGGCCACTCTCTCGGGCTTCAATTACCATCAATCAGTCCGAGCATCGAGATTATCAGTCTTTAAAATATGAATATTGAAACTGGAATATTAATTTTTTTGCGCTTCGCTTCTTTAGC
Organism: Ormyrus pomaceus; assembly: GCA_900474385.1. Taxonomy (NCBI): domain Eukaryota; kingdom Metazoa; phylum Arthropoda; class Insecta; order Hymenoptera; family Ormyridae; genus Ormyrus; species Ormyrus pomaceus. The sequence goes on along the minus strand of UCOM01002453.1, from coordinate 10,829 downwards.
GTATATGCTCAGCGTAATTGATTGGAAGTTTGAGTTATAGGGTTGTGCTCGAAACGGGTAGAAACAACATTTTATTAAATTTAATTTAATAACGCAAGATATTGTGCGGCAGTTGTTTTAATCGTCATAAAACTTATGACTATAAATGTGTACAATTTAAACAAAATCATTATGCTCAAGGAGCATTGTCTTATACTTCTTTACCATGAAACGTACAATTATCCTTTAGTACATTTTTGTTTCGAAGGTAATTCAGCAAAAGCAAAGGACTTTGATTACGCGCCGAAGAAGAAGCTTAGAAAAAGCCAAGAATTATAATTCCATTAAACGTCAGCCCCGCAAAAGTGTTCAGTATAATGTTCCCGCAATAAATAACTCTCGCATTTGACGCTCAAAAAAAAAAGGGCGCGCTTCACCCGAGGCCCCCGAAAACTTTAATAATCGTTAAAGCGCATGAACGCCGCGTTAAAGCGGGAGCGCGCGCGCGCGCGAATATTCGAATTCTCGGCTCTCGGCACTCGGCAACAAGGGCTGCCGCGTCATTAAAAAGCGATTTGCCCGGGCGGCGATTCGTCAGCCCGGGAAGGCGGAAACTTGCGCCTCGCGCGCACACGTCCGTCCCCCGCGCGGGGCCGAAAAATCTCTCCGGCGCGCGAGGGGGGCAAAAACGAGGCGCGCGTTAAAGAAGCATTTGCATTTTTATACGTAAGGACGAAAAAGCCCCGGCAAGTTATCGCGCGAAAAGTTCATAAAAAGGCCCCGGCCGCCGGTCATTCTAAATTCATTAGGCGGCGGCTGCTCTCTCTCTCCCTCTCTCGCAAAAACTCGCCGGCCAAAGTGAAAATTTAGCGCCTCCAAAAAAGTGTAACGGAAGGAGTAATGAATTTTTAAGCGATAATAGATTCTCGTTAACGCGGCGCGCGGCCCGGCCGTTGCTCGATCGTGGCGCGCGGCTTTTTAATCTCGAAAAATTCAATTCCCCCAGAAAAAGTTGCGCGAACGCGGTTTAATTAAAGCCCGGCCCGGGCGAAAATTTATTCCCCAACATTATACCCACCCCGGGGTAATTAGAAGAGAGCCATTGGATCATATCATTATTTAAATAGCGGCCGTAAACGGAGTCTTTCCGAACCCGGGGGTGCGGGGGGGTAACTTTCATTCCGCCGTAAAAGAGCCATTTTCTCGCGGATCCGATTATGACTCGGAGACGACGAGCCCGTCGTTAAGATCCGCGGCCCGTATATGCAGGCGTTAAAAAGAAAGGAGGAAGAGGGAGGGAAAGGACGACCCGAGCGGTAAGTCACCGTCCACGTTGCACCTGCCGCTGCTACGCCGGTTTATCTCGCGAGCGTGACGCCCCGACCTCGGCTCTCTCTCTCTCTCTCGCCGCGGTGAACTTTGACCTCCTGCGAGTCTGCAGCTGCAGGTTGCCCCGAAAATCCCGCGGCCGCCGCTCTGGGAATATATCGTTGTTGCGCCGCTTTCTTATCGGCGTTGCGTCAGGCGCATGATGAAGCGAATTTCATCGCGATCGTTCGCCGCGATTGAGCGAGAGAGAGCTTTTGCGGAGCTCGCGGTGTATTTTTCCTGTTTTAATTGCCTCGTTCGCTGATTAAAATGGGAGGGTTTTACAATTATTCACGATCGGCGCGCCGGGAGAGAATGGGCCTGGGAATGTTTTCGGAAACGCGGCTGAATATTCACGCGGCCGAGAGATTTAGCAATTAAAGAAAGTACACCGAGGTTTTTGCGCGTTTTGCCGAACGAGCGGCTTTATCCGCGAACATTTTAATTACGCCTAATCCTAATGGAATCTTGAGTTAATTAAAGATCGGCTAAAGTATGATGATAATAATTCAATGGCTGTTATTTAAAGCTCCGCGATATCATCTAGATTTTTGTTCCGTCTTCTTGGGCGCTTATCTCTCTGAAAAAAGAAGGACGTCCGAGAAAAGCCGCGGCGCTTTGAGAGACCGAGAGGATTCGCTGGTGGTCCAGCAGGGTGCAAATATACAATTTTCTCGAGCGTCGATACGAGCAAACACAAAAATAACGGGCATTAATATATATTTATCTTGACAGATCGTTGCTCTATACGGATATCCGTATATATGATTATCCAATTATCGTGACTGCGCGATTATCTTATACGCGCTTTGGGGGCCATTATCGTTTAGAAGATTACGATCTTGGCGGCTTTTATAATTAAATTTTAAAGATCGTGTAGTCGAGATCGGCGGCGATCTTCAAAGCTTGTAATGAGTTGGATGTGGCTCGCGAAGGTGGTACATACTTTTCGGTGTACGATATTACGCGTAAGTGAATTACTGTACGGACTGAATTAATATCGATAATAATTATCATTCATTGTAATAACGCTTTGTTATTTATGTGCTCTTTGAATTTATGGAGAACCAGGCGAAATTGATAACTGGATTTTTCAATTTTTGAGTAAAAGCTTGATTGACTGCCAGCTCGATGATGCTTTCGGAGCAGTTTGGTCCGGTAATCTGGTTTTCATTAAAACAGCTTCCTTCCCTTTTCTCCTCTTTATCGAAAGTATAATTATATTCGAAAATAAAACGTATTTAAATTTGCCAAAATTACCACGCCATCGATAAAATAACCGAAAGCGTAATTGTTTATCTCGATCGGGGAGATACAAATCACGGCGAAAAGGAATTCCTTTTTCGCAAAAATTTAAATTACATATAATTGAAATATCAGCCGAGAGCGCAATAATTCACATTTTGCTCAACACTCTCTCGGGGTCCGGTCGAAATTGTGATGTTCGCCCGGCCGCTAAGAAATCCCGCATTATACGCGAAAGCGTTTAACGAAAGTCCGGGGCAATAATTCATTTCGGCTCGGGGAAGATCGAAATCAATCGAGCGCCGTAATCATCGAGGCACACACACACGCACACACACACCTCGGGAGAAGGGATATCGTCTACCAGAGAAAAGGATTCCGGGAGAGATCGCGTATCGCTCTCTCGGTTTCTCGCCCTCGAGCCTATCAACTTTATTAAGTTGCGAGAGAGAGAGAGAGAGAGAGAGAGAGAGAGAGAGAGAGAGAGAGAGAGCGCGGCCCTTGAAAATTATCGATTTCGTGCAGTACCGACAGACGCGCGCGCGCGCGCTCTGCCTCTCGCAAATATATATAACGTATATCGAGGCCGAAGATCGCGATCTTTATCGACGGTGTATCGAGGCCACGAGAGCTTCTGCCAAAGGGCCCCCCCGACTCGGTGGCCTTCGAGTGTGCGAGGAGGATGTGCGAGGAATGTTAGAGAAATAAAGGGGGGCATGGATTATCGCCGGCGCACTTCCGCCATTGTTGAGTACGAACCTGCTCTGCTTTACTAATGTTTCTGGGGATTCAACGGCCTCGCCTTTATCTGTCGCGACGGGGACGGTGGGCGTATCGCTGAAAATACGAGAGAGTAACGCGTTTTTAATGAGTCCATTCAATGTAAAATTGGATTAGTTTATATCAAATATCGGACTGATAAGAATTAGCATTAAGCGATATTAGGAAATTTCACATTTTTATCGTAACTAATTGAAAATTTGTGAACGATCGTTTCTTTCTACGAACTCGAGGCTAATGTTATTTCCTAGGATTTCCGATATTTATTCTTAGAGCTATCAATTGATCCTTATTACTTCCTTATCCGTTTCTTAGGTGGAAAAGCGGCTGGTATGAAATAAGATTCTGTAATGATTATTGGCATTTTTGAATCGGCAGAAAGAGTAATAGGACTCTTTGATTAACGGTTATGGAAGTGAAAACGCACGAGCCTATAGGTGTTAAGTGCCCTCGGTAGTTTGCGCATCGTTATTCTCAAAGTTACTGTAATTGCTCGTCGTTGAATTGAACCTTCATTATCCAACTGTTAAATTGAATTACCGCCCTAATCGTCCGTTCAACAAATTATAAAGTTCGTAAGCGCTCGGATCACCGCCTGATTTATGTGGGACATTCGATTTCAACGATAACGATTTGCTTTCCGAAAAGTTATCGATGTAAACGGGCACTCTTTATCGGTTAATATCGTTTCTCATCCTCTCGAAAATCGTCGCCTCGAAAGCAAATTTAGTCCTTTACATTAGAGTTTTTATCGAGCCGAACGATTTTCAGTATCTAAATCTGCTAAATTATCTTTGCTTTTTAAGGTAAAACAGCTACTTTACTTAAGTGTATTAGGGGTTCTGATGCTTTAATAATTATCGTATGAGCATACATTACTCCCATTACCATAACCAAGTCCTAATGCCACTTTACTCCGACAGCTCGGTACCGAAAACAGCGCAGCCTCCTCATTTAAATAAGCTCTCAATTAAACCCTTAATTATTTAATCCACATTTAATTTCCCCCTGCATCCGGCATCTCTCGAGATCTCCGCCGCGCCGATATTTCGCGCGGCTCCGCGCCATAAATACCCTCGGTGTCGTGTATATCCAGAACGCTCTCGCGCGCATAAAAGTTGCAGCGCGCGTTACATTATATTCGGTGTGCACAAGCTCTCTCTCTCTCTTTGCACACTTCCCCCGAAAAAAGGACGAGAGAAGAAAACGGACTCTCTCTCTCTCGGCGCGCGCGCGCAGCGAGAGCGAGCAAACAAAAAACGCAACTCGGCACCGCGCGCTAAACGCCGGCTCGAAACCGGTCCCGATCCATTTTTCAAAAGCATAATTGCATTTTTTTTTTTTTTTTCTTTCCTTCACCCCGGGTGTACAAGGAGGAGAGCGCGTGCGCGCGCCCTCGCGCGCGGCATCCATATTCATGCGCGAATAAGGTGCAATTAAACTCCGCGAGGTGTCAGGCCCGCGGAGGGGCATTAATCAAGCAACAAAGCCACATCGGACGGACTAACTACCGCGGATACCATTACAGCAGCCCGAGACCGAGAGAGAGAGAGAGAGTGAGAGAGAGAGAGAAGGGACGATAATGCGAGCATTATGACGGCACGCATCACGACGCTGCCGCTTTCGGGGGCTTCGTTATTCAATGTAGCTCCGAGTTGCGTTTCGCCGGTTTAAGATGATCCTTTTCCGCCCCGCCTGATATACTGCCAGGCGCGCCCCGCTAAATTGCCTTATTAAGTAGAGCGAGAGCCTTTTCAGACTCTCGGGGAAATGGGTTTCGGGCGCGGAATTAACTTTGCCCGCTCGTTTTGTCGTGCAAAGTACACGTGCTCGTATATGGAGGACTTGGGAAAGGGATTTCTTATTACCGGAGCTTTCTGGAATACGAGGAAGGTAATTTAATTATAGATTGTACTCGCGGCGAGTGTTTTCTGCTTTTGAGGCAGAAAATATTCGTTGCACTGTTTAACGCGATATTGATGTTTACGCGTTTTTGTTGAGTTAAAAAATAAAATTTGATTGACATTCATTTATTTCTGCCAATTTATTATATTATTATTGATTTCGATGAATTTGCGATTCGCCAAATTTTAACATACACGATAAACTTTTGTTTTACGTATTTCATCGAATTTGCATTGTAATTCTTGTAAATTGCACAAGCAAATTTATTGCTCGTTAATGGCCGTTTATTTTCAATTATTTACATTTAATTCAAGTATAAGAAGCCATTGAAAACGATTTAGCAATTTGTTAGCGAAATCCTCTAATTGACCGACGTCAATTTTTATATGCGGCAAAGCCAGTTTTTAATTGATATAAAATAGTATCGCAGCTCACACTTGCAGAACGACTCGTGTCACGAGAGAGATTCACAACGCCTGTATTTTTGCAGAAACGTTTACAATCGCAATGAAAATAAGCTTAATTACGAAGAAAGCGACTAATTGCCCCTGAATAATGGCATAAAATTTGATTTACTATTCACGAACCCCCGGTATACATCTGGCGATATTTTTTGACTTAGGCCAAGTTACGAGGCTTTTGTAAGAAGTAATTGAGTATCAAGCGTAAAGTCGTCGGGCTGTTTTTATTCTGCTCGCTGGGCTTATATCCTCGGAGGGGCTGCTGAAGCAGAAGCGGCGGGCAGCATTCCTTAACTTGTTTTTCTGACTAGCTCTCGCTTACAAGCCCCGACTAGTTGCTACTCTCTCTCTCTCTCTCTCTCTCTCTCGCGCGCGTATGCAAGAAGCGAATGGGGTAGCCCCCCCCCCCCTTTCGTTTAATTTATCGCTCGAATAGGAACCTTACACAACCTACCATTTTGTAAGAACCGATATGCGAGCTGGCCTAAGCCTTTTTCCTGCTGGCCTTTTTAGCCCGGATTCTAAGCTCCTTCCGAGCTGCGAGATTGTGTTTCAGTTACTCTGACAAGTTTTTGCTGAAAATTTCTTTTTCGCGGAGCGCGCATTTATTTCGTCGTTCTTTTTTCGATATCGATTGTCGAAAAGACCAAGATTATCTATTCGCGGTGATTTTTATTACTCGCGGGCAAAAAGCTATTTATATACGTAATGGCTGCGGTTCGCTTTACTACATCATCGAAAATATTTCCAATTACATTGGCCATGTTTTACAAAGTGCTATTCTAAACAAGTTTCTATGTTGTCCCTTCATTGTACGTACATGAATGCGTAAATGGTCCCGCGTGATCAATTACACAAACGCCCGTAACTCGGCTGTTTTGAAAGCGCGTTTTCAAAACTTTTGCGTTCGACGCGTATAAAATTGATTTGCAACGTGCACGGCTCCATTGTGGCACATTTTTCACGATCGGCATGAATTTCTAATAGCGGCGCACAAAGCGATTGAAATTCCTCCTAAAAATATTTGATTCTCCGCTTCGACGTCACCCACCGGGAGATTATTAATAGTTCGAGTGCAGCTCGGCAATGACGCGCATTTTTTACTGCTCTATTCGGTTACCTCCGCGGAGGTGTTTCCGGAATTGCAGCGGGGATTAGCGACGGTCGATGTTCTTCGATGCTGACGATACTGCTGCGGGTGATTCTGTTTGAGCTTCACAAACGTCACGCCCCAGAGAGGCGCGTAGACATAGACGATAATATCTATGCTCGAGAACAATTCGACACTGCGATGCACGGAATCAAAGATTGAAAAACGCGCTTTGTTCACGCGAGAAAACGTGCTTTTAATTGAAATACTTGATTTTACAAATAAGCAAAACTTACAGAGTTTTTCATTAATACAAGGCTGGAAAGTTTTTTGTAAATAAAAAATATTTTAGTAATTAGATCAAGTGCTTGATTAAAAAAGGCGAAACTTTCTATAGAATTCATTGGAAAATAATAAATTATCTTTTTCAACCTTGGCACTCCATAAAATCTTAATTAAGGGACCTACCACTTGATCCTTGAATTCTCGAGTCCTATTTTAGATAGCAGTTTAACCGGCTCGAAGGCTCGGTAGCTCCTCGCTTTAGGACCCATAAACAAAAGACCTCTCCACCGAGCGCAATGCGGTATATGATATCGGAAATATATAGCGAGGGCCGAACAGTGTGCCGGGCTGCATCTGTCAGCTCGTTATCTAATGGTGCCTCATATACGGCTCGATAATTGACCGCCACTGACTCGAGGCTCTGGACCTTTTTTTTCTTCCAGCCTCTCGCATTTGAGCTGCTCCAATAGACGCGGATCTTATTAAGGAGATGATACCTGAAGGTATTCAGCGGCACTTTCAATTTTAGCCGCTGCTGGGCAATATCTTTTAGAGTTTCGTTGTAATGCCTAATATGTTTGAAGGAATTTAAAAAGTAAGTGTTAAATAACGTAATATTATTGTGGAAGCTCATCGAACTTAAAACACTGCAGAGAAAAATAACCCCTCCGGCTGCAGTAAAAGTTCGCAATCAATGAAGATCTAAAATCTGAAAAAGTGCTTTCGCAAAATAAGAGGGTACACATTTTACGGTGACACACTGTACAGCGGCGAGGAACCGAGCCAAGCGGACCCCGCACACGAGCTCGAGAGAGCTAACGAATATCAACTTGAGCCGCATCGATCCTTGATTAAAATCCATCCTCGGGCTGCCACCTCATTACGCCCGGGCCGCCGCCATATCGAGGCTGGCAGCGGCGCGGCGCGCGGTTAATTTGACGCCGACGAAAGAGTAACGGCTTGCGCCCCCGAAGCATCGACGATTTATATGCGCACGTGTACGTTTCTGCCTCCGTCGCCGCGCCCGAGGAATTGATCGTTTCGGGCTATGAAACGATAAGGGCCCGGCCTTTTTTTTTTAACAGCGACGATGCGCCACCTTTTTGCCCGCGTCGACTTTTTTACACGGTAAGACGCGTTAATGAGTCGCTTTACGATGGCGAGTCAATCGATCGGTTTTCGAACTTCGCCCGGGGCGAGGTACGGGGGATTTTATGGGGTGGTTAGTGAGGATGCTACTGTCTTTTGAAGTAGAGGGAGTATTGAAATTTATAGAGTGGAATGATTTTTCGAAATGGTAATGTTGAATGTAGATTTTAAAAAGCTTAATCTTAAGGATTTGATTCGTTTGGATTAAAATTTTAAGCGCAGCACCAAATTTCAATAATATTTTTAAGATTAGCAATTCAAACACTTTGTCGAGGATGCAGGAGAATCGTATTTTTCAAAGGTTATAAGGATTTGATAATCCTCTTATACATATTTAATGTAACCCGAAGAGCAGCACTTAACGTATTTTTAGGCATTAAGAATAAACAACTTTATCAAGGGGATGGAGTCGAGCTGCGACTCTTTGCCCGAACGTAATACAAGATTCGAGCCGTGCAAAAATGATGATGACATTACTCGCGACAATTTAATCCGCCCTTAAAGAATTTACGAGCGTATTTACAACGCATTATTTACGCATAAAAAATGCATAAACCTAATTACATCGCGCAGAAGCTGCTCCCCGTTGTCGGGCGATCGTTATTATAGACGGCGCGTTTATCGGGCCGCGCGGTGCAGCTGGCGAAATCGGAAGGCACGAGCTGCCCGCGCCTCGAAAACTCGTCCCATAACCGTATAAATTCTAATTAGCGAAAGCTCGCGCGATAGGAGCGAGGAGCCAGTTATCGGCGCGCCTCCCGATTACTGCCGGACAGTTATTGTCCCGACGAAAGCTCCTCGGCGCGCGGGCCCGTGCAGTAATAATCCAATAAATCGGGGGCAGAGAGCGGATGCCGATTTCGTCGTCGCCGCCGCCGCCTTCTGCTCCGAAATTTATGAAAATTATTCGACGACGACTCGCCGGGGCTTTTAAATTGTTTCGGATCGCAGCCGCCGAATTCGGCGCATCTCCGCCTCCCGCTCCCTATTATCCATTGTTCGCTCGAGAGTCACGCGCGTTTTCTCGCATTATATGCATGTATGCATGCCGCGCCGCGGGATTTTAATACGGAGCACTGCGGAGGGGGAGAGAGAGAGAGAGAGAGAGGGATTGGCCAATAAACTTGCGGCTGCAGACACGGAATACCTGCTGCTGAAGTACGCCGTAACTAGGTCCCTTTATACCCGGAAGCGAGGCTTCGATTTATTTATACTTTCTTTGTGTTTTTCCCTTCGTGGCTTGAATATTTCGGTGGTCCGGCTTGTAAGGGCCCTTGAGCTCCGTGCTGGGATGTCAGTGTAATTGTCAGACTGAATTGGTCGCAAAAAATCTTTCTCTCAGTGGATTTCGATAAAATAGAAAGTTTTCAATAACAATTAAAAAAAAAAACAAAAAAACATGCCGCAGGTATTTATTTGCTCTAAACGAACTAACTTAAGTTAAAATACTGTTTTGCGAAATAAACAGCAAACAGTGTTCCGATGCATCCATCGTTAAAAGTTTCTATCCCTGTACGTCTTCCCCTGGTAATTATAAGGCATTTTCAAGTGCAAATCCTCTCTTAAAAAAGAGATGGCCGGATGTTGTGAAGCCTCTGAAACATCGACGTGATTGGTTCGCTGATTTTTAGTTTTAGATATAGATAGTAGACTAAATTCTTACTTTAAAATAAATAAATTCATAAATTATTAAAATTTTTATTTAAACTAGCAAAAATACCTCCCGCGCCAACGCTCGGTCGGTAAGGTGCGTTTTATGCACATAAGAATTGTACACGTAAACATTGTACACAATTTAACATAGTCGGTAAGAAGATTTTTACCCAGTTTCGAGCTCGGTTAATCACGGATTGGTCAAGTATTACGTAGAGTAATTAACGTATTATTACGCAGAACGCGTGTATACCTCTTTGTAAACTAAAGCATTATGCAACCACCAGCCCGAGAAGCAAAAAGGAGGGAAATACATTTGCAGAAAGAGAAATCGATAATAAATTCTAGGTAAGTCACTTTGAACCATTATCGTAATTGTTCGTAATTCTAATTTTTCATAAACTAAAGGCTGCCCAAACGTTGAACAAGGGCTACCCAAAGGCTGAACAAGGGCTGACTAAAGGCTGTCCAAAGGTTGAACAAGGGCTGCCCAAAGGCTGCTTAAAGGCTGAACAAGGGCTGACTAAAGGCTGCCCAAAGGTTGAACTAAAGGCTGCCTAAAGGTTGAACAAGGGCTGCCCAAAGGCTGCTTAAAGGCTCAACAAGGGCTGACTAAAGGCTGTCCAAAGGCTGACTAAAAGCTGAAGAAAATCTTAATTTTTCATTCGTCTATAATTGTTAATAATTTTTTCAATAGTATAGAATAAAAACTTTTTTATTTCCCTAATAATTATTCTCATTGATATATTTTTAATTTTAATATTATTAATGAATTACTTTTGTCAGAAAAAATATTTTAAACGATGATTTTTAGTTTCTACAAAACTTGTGAAATCTTCTTAAAAAATTACCTTTTAACAAAGGTATATGTATAAGCAAGTATAAGTTTCCGAGCGTCATCCAATTTTTAATGG
>UCOM01002452.1:0-26047 GCA_900474385.1 Ormyrus pomaceus | reverse complement strand
GATAATCCGCATTACCACGTGCTCATATTCAATTATCTATAACTTTTGAAGTATTAGAGATTTTTTAACGTACAGCCGTAACGTACGCAGTGTTGGTTTAACAGTAGATGAGTTATCGTCAAATAACGAAACATGAAGTTTTAGAGAAAAATAACTTTATTTACCTGCTGTGTCGAAAATTTTGAGCGTTAGACCCTAATATTTTGTTTCTTCATATTTTGTCATAAGAAAACCGTGTTCAAAGTTTGAACAAAATCTGTGATCCGGAATCCGTACACTCTCCTAGTAAGATATAGCCATTCAAAAAATTACAAAAAATAAAATAAAACCTTAATATCTTTTGAACTAATAAGTTTCATAAACTGAAAAAAACTATACAGCTTTATAAGGTAGCGTAAAAGTCGACGTTAAATAAGATAAAAAAAAAAAAAAAAAAGATACAAAAGATCTACCTTTTTCCAACATTTCTATTCAATTAAAGCCTTTTTACTCCGGTAATCGTTGGACATAGAAACTCATTTTTTTCAGTTTAAGCTTTTTATTTAAAAACTAATTGAAAAAGTCGCTTGAAATTTTTTTCAGAGCAGTTGATAATTTAAATTCAGAATTATAAGCTTTTTTTTTAAAACCACGTTTTTGTTAAAAGCAAAAGAACCATAAGAGCTAGAGTACTTTTTTTCTCTGAAATTATAGGTATTTTTATGCTCTTTAAAATGGTCTTTGTTCGATAAAATATCTCAATCCTGTCATTACAAAAAAGTAAAATTAAATTAAATAAAAACCATTTACTCTTGTTTCTGAAACCTTAAAATACAATTATAACAGGTTTTTAGAACAACTCCAAAAATTACTATCACAAAGCTTCCTCTAGGAGGAAGCAAAATTGGTCTAAAACTGACCAAATAATGGTGAAAACTTTCAACAGGGTTAAAACAAAATAATTTTCAAAACAAAAACAAAATCCTGGAAGTTTCAGCAACCGAGAGTCTATCCTCTGCCATCATCTATTGAAACTAATCGAATATAGTTTTCCAGTCTCGTGCTTTAATTAAGTGTCCGATCGGCGGCATCTTCCCTTCAAAGGCGCCGCGGATGCCGTCACTGGGGAAACTCGAGGCTTTGGAGGAAACTCGACTGTCCGCGAGGTTACTTTGTCGCGGGTTTATGACGAGGTCCCTCGGACTTGGCCAATAGTTGACGGCGCAACTAGCCACTTTGATACCGGCGGGTGCATGTTTTCCTCTGAAGCCGGACGCTGAACCGAAAATTCGACGTCGGGCGTTTGGTTTGATGAATGGCGATCGGTGAAACGCGACGTGCGGGGGGAGGGAAGCTTAAGATTGACGTTAATTACCCGGGCGTTGTAATGACCTGTTTATAGAGTAAATCATGTAAATCGATTTGTTGACGGTAGTTGTGTGTTACTCCGGAGGATAAACAGACTAAGTGCTTCATTGGCTGATTAAATAGATTGCGTGGATTGAAACGAGGCTTGGGTCGCTGGGCTGATTGTCGAGAAAATTTGTCGGATTTAGATTTCTGAATCAAGCAGGTAGAAATGATTTTATCCTTATGATTCTGCACTACTTTTACACCTGTAAAAAAACGTGGTTTAATTTAAAAGGAGGGTCTAATAATGGGATGAAGATGAAAAGCTTTTGTTTTATGAGATTGGCAAAAGAGTAGGAATATTCTGCAAGGCTGCATATACAAATAGTATAGGAATTGCGCAGGTTTCCAGTTCATTGGTCTCTTTGTAGTACAACGGCGGCTTTGTTTTCCGTTTCTATGTCGAACTTGGCCTTTTGTTTTATCTTAGGTTTCAATTTCGCATTTCCTGTCTGAGGTGTGTCAACAATATCACCTACAATCGGAACTACTATTCAATGTATTTTGTATTGAATTTGTTGATTATTGATTTTTTTTTTTTTTTTTTTTTGCTTAACAAAAACAGAAATTGAAACAGAGCAGCTTAATAAAAAGTCATTAACAATTTGTATAAGATTATAACGACGAAAATATAAGTACAATGAAATTATAAAAGGAAAGTTGAATCTTGGTACTGCAGGTGTATAAAATTTTTAACGCTTCTCAGATATCGCTATTGCTGAAGCGACATCAATATCGTATTTATAAGTCTTCTAAGAAATTTATAGATATCCATACGGATTGAATATAACGGTATATATTTTTTTTCTTTTTATAAAATATCTAGTCTAAGAGATTTAAATTTTGACACATATTCGAAACGTGAAATCGACAAAACGTCTATTTAGCATTTTGTTAAATAAACCGAAGCTCTCTGCGAATGACAGAAAAAGATATAAAAAAATTTTAATAATCCAAGTACCTGCAACGATAATCGCGTCGAAAAGTTACGAGCGCGTACACAAATTGTGTACTCTACAAACGATGACAATGCAAATCGATAAAAAAAAAAAGAATTGTTATTCAACCGTACATGACATTCCCCTCCCTCCCTACCGTTGCGTTCATAACTTGACGCGCGAACAATGATTTTTCGCATGACTGGCGCAATTGAAATTTCGTGACTGAAGATTATATTACACGCTGCTCAGTCGGTCGTGAGTGAAATAACACGCCGAAAATCGTCATCGAACGTAACGCTGCCATCAATGTATGTCTAGAAAATCATTGACTCGTGGCGGCGCGCTTTCGCTCGTCGATCGACAAATTTTTCAATATGCGTCCTAACAATTCTTCGGCGCGCCTTTAGCTCCGGGCATTGAACAAACAATGAGGATTTATGCAAAAAGCCCGACGAAAATTGCCCTCCCTTTTTTTTCGACTTTATTCCCCACCGGTGAGCATTTGTAAAGGCGATATTATATTTTTTAACAGGCAGTTTTACTTGTTTTAGGTGGCAATGCAAAACTTTTTTTTGGGTAAAATCTGGAAAAAGATTGACTGACATCGACCCCTGGTAGAAAATTAACCAGTTGGGCTGGTTAACGTGTATTTTAAATGGAGCACTTTTTAGCTAAAATTGATGTATAAATTAAATAAAAGCAATTGAAAAATCATTTTAAAAGGTAAAATATCATTACGCTGAAATATTCACAAGCAACCAAGCAATCTGTCCTTTTCAACAACAAAACAAGCTAAGAATTGGCTAAAAACTGCTTAACTTTTTTTACCATGAATTCTAACAGAAGAGAAATAAATTTACATTTTACTTATCAAGATTGAATAGATAAGAACGACTAATGAATTTAAATGTACATATTATTTGTAAGTGCATGCCACGTAGAGAAAATTATCATTTTAAATAACAATGTAGTAAAAATTCATAACTTTAGATCCAAATTTTAATATAAGTGATGGACCAACAATTACCAATATTTTAGAACAGTGTCCACTTTAATATAATTGCTATATGGCAACTTTAGTCGCGAATTCGTAACCGTTCGTATCCGGAAATTCGATGACCGCTGAAATTCTACTCCCATTATCTAGCTATCAGGGGTGTGATACTATCTCAAACACTATCGAGCATACTCAAATATCACGCATTTTCAACTTTTGGAATCAATAGTTTTAAACTGTTCGGTTACTCGATCGCAACATTAAACTGTACAAGTTAAATTGCCAATTTTTAAATAGATTAAAGAGCGTTTAAAATTTGTTCTTTGTAGTAAAAATACTTCAGAAACTGAGCGTTGTTTAAATTCAATTAGAAAACATTATGAACAGCTTAAGCAGTTTGCGTAATTACAATAGTTTAATTAAACTGACCTGACTTAATTTAAATTTTCCGAGTTCGTTAGAATTTTTAGTTGTATTTGATAGAATTCTCAAAGTTAAATAAACTCTTCCTGAACAAGCAGATATTCTGTACGAATTATACTTATTAAATATTTATTTATCGAATTACAATACCCAAATTTTAACGATTCATTGCGATAAAGCGATATTTAATTTCCCGAAAATAATCGAAAGCAAACTCGTTGAAAAAGCGTAGCAAACGGCCACAATTAATAATTACCGCCCCTTCAATAAACCGCCGGCAGCACAAAATGTTGAAACAGGCTCGCATCGCGGAACGCGCATTCCGAAAAATAAAGGCCCTTGTACACTCGAGGGCAAAGTATATGCGGCGTCGCGGCGGCGCTTAAACACACATTACTCATCGAGTATCGGCCGGAGGGGGAGAGGCGCAATTTCCGAAGCGGCGCCGGCGTCGGCCTACGGGGCAAAGTGTGCTTCCTCTCCGACAAAACGCTCCGCTCCGGTAAATATTTTTCGAGAGAGAGAGAGAGAGAGAGAGAAGGGGGGATGGAAAGTCAGGACTGCCGCCGCAGTTGTCTAAATACCGCGGAGAGACCAGTTTTTCGTGTGCGGAGCGACGTGTGTACAGAGGATCGATTGCAGCTGAGTCACTCGTTCATTCATAACAGACTGGATAATGGGGTGCGGAGAAGGGCTGTTAATGGTTAATCGATTGTTTTTTTTTTTCGTAACGAGGGATAATGCCGCTCGGAATTGATCGTGGCCTTCTGAGGTTTGAGATTCTGTCGGGAATAGGTCGGATTATATTGTATTTGAAAAGCTTTTCAGGAAGACTTTGTGAATGAGAAGAAAATGTATTGTTTTGCTGAGTAATGAGTTCTAGAAAACAAATTACAGGCGGCATTAGGCAAGTTTCTATCAACCTGGAAGATAATAGCAGCCTTATACTAGGAAATTTATCTTCTCTTATAAAAGCTCTTCTAGTAAGCTGATGGTGTTGACCATTTGTTTTTAGAAAATAGCGAATTCAAGTTACTTTTAAATTAGAAACTATAAATTATTTACTTATAGTATAAATTAGATATTTTTTTACATATCAATGTAGATTTTAAAAGCAGCAGTAAAAATTGTAAATAAAGTTTCAAGGCTGCAGAAGCGATTCTTGCTAAACGACGAGCAATTGAAAAATAGCTAGCTTTCAAATTAACTATAATTGTAATGTTTTGTGAAATTTGGGTTAACACCAAGATACCTACAACTCAAAATGTCCATATTTTTTATGTAGAGCGCATGACGTGTGCATAACATTAATTTTAAATGCTAGACATAAATATTTAAATCATTTTACATAAACATTTCTCAATACGAACCAAATTTCTATTCAATTTTGCACTTTTCAGTCAAAAAAGGAGCACAAAGAAGATATCTAATATAATTATTACACAATATATTTCTTCCTTTGATAAAATAGTGAATCTCTATTTTCAAGTTTAGTCAACAAATGTAAATTACATTGAAAACATTTATCAAGGAACAATGAAATCCACGTAAAAATAGTTCGGTAAGAAAAATCTGGAGGTGTATAAATAAGCTCTCTCTCGTGTGATTTATCTATCTTTTTAAGATGCGCAGACACACGTCGCGAATAAAACTTAGTAACGCTACTCTCCGCATACATAAAGTTTTTAATGGCAAATAAAATTAGTAAACAATAGAACGACATAAATCTGTTATTACGTCTATGTACGTGTTTTTTATATTTAACCTTACAACGAAATAAATAACAATTTTTTCGTTGACAAAGTTTTATCAAAATAATACTTCAAGAAGAAGTCGTAGCTTTTAGAGTGTCAAAAATGTTTTCCAAGTTGTTACTTTCAGGCAAATGAAATTATGTAAGGAGGCAGTTAATTGGCTTACAATTGGCAATAAGTAATAAAGATGTAGCTTTGCATTTCTCAGCAAGTCTACAATCAAGCAACGAGGAAGTTTTGTAATAAGGTGTTACATTGAACAATGCATTTGCGCTTCCTCTTTTCTCATTTAGATATTTAAAACGTAACGTTACGGCACGCAGGTCTCGTAATTTCCACAACTGACTTTGAATAAACCTATTAAAACGTTGAATCATCATCCTTTACAAGAATCGTAGAAATTGATTACTTCTCATTCGGAAATTGTTATGCGTACAGTAACAAAAGATTCATATTACGTACTTGCAAAGTAATGTTTCATTTTATTTCATTTGACTGTTGCGCGAATAAATTTTTTTATTTTTAAAAATGCAAAAAATTCAATACTCGATCGATCCTGGCGTTGCGACGAATTCAGCGAAAAATATTTAAGTGCACAGACGATCGGTTAAGGATGTTCTATATATTCACAACTATAAGTTCAAAGCACATCTACATAATATGCAGTGCATTGAAATTTTTCGCTAAACTGAAAATTTTTCGACTTTACCCTTTTTACATTCTTTATTTTCGCGTTTTCATGAACGACCGATCCGAACGGTATTATGTGCATCAATAAAAACGAAATGTATAAGCTCTATCTAGCATTCGAATAATTCTTTTATGTCCTCCGTTTCGCCTGTCATTTTTATTATAATATTTGAATCTCTCAGAGTAGGTATTTCAGAGAGCATGTCTGAATTTTATTTTAAAAAATATTCTTCTATCCTTTTCAAACAAATATTTCATTGTCGCTTACTTTTTTTTTTAATACGAAATTCCACAATTTTCTACGAACGAGTTCAATTTTCCATCCACAAAAAAAAAAAAAAAAAATGACGCAACTCCTAAACTTCAAGTCCACAATTCATCGTAAAGCCATTATCTCGCAATTAGATTTTCCCTCCGCAGCCGCGCCAGCAGCGCAGCGGCAGCAATTCGAAAGCCAACAGTAACCACACCGCAGCCGAAGCTGCGAAAAAATTTAGCAGAAGCGCACCGCGCGGCTCGATAAATAAAAACGTCCGCTCGCGCGAAGCGCCGCGAATTTTCATTATCACCTCATGAATAACCCGCTCCGCTCGCTTATGTATGATTCATGCCGAACTTGCCCTCCCACCCGTCGCCGTGCGTACCCTTCGCGCCGCGAGATTCGCGCACGATAAATCATAAAATAATTACCGGCGCGAAATGCACGGATCGCCCGTCCGTCCGTCGCGCGCGACTCCGTATCGGCAGGTTTTCCCGTTAAGCGGCGGCTGTACGGGCGGCCTAACGGTCGATTTTAAATTGAGCGGGCGGCTCGTCAATTTTGCGGTGATTCAATGGCGCAATATTCCTCTGGCCGTCATCGTCGGGCCGGGCCGTTTTGTATTATGCCGGCCGGGCGGCGCGAGATTATTTACCGGAATAATGGGCTTTTTGCGGCTGCCGAAGCGGCGATAAGCTCGCGGGGGACCGCCGCCGGTTCGATGGATAAAGCGGGCTCGTTTTTGCGGAGCTTTGCGTTCCTAGCGACTGCGATTCGAGAAAATTGGAGGAGTCTGCCGCGGGAGCTTGAGAGGTGCTTTCTGTTAGTTGGAAATATTTACGAGAAGGAAAGGAATCCTTTTACCGTAAATACGCCGTTTTTAAAAATTTCCGTAGAATATTGTTTACACAGTTGTTCAGACGCTCAATTATTTATCGACGATGAATCAGCCGCGGAAATTTATAGCGTGATTCACTAATTCGTGACAAAATTAAATATCGCCATTACCCTTCACCTTGGCGTCACGAAAATTATAAACACCATTTTTAAATCAATCGCGAGCGCGTACAATTGCATTTGGAATTCGAAGCATTTTATTTTCGCGCCTGCGACTCGTCTCCCCCCCGCCGAGAATTTCGGCAACGTTCGGAAAGTGATTTAAACGGCAAAAATCGCGAGAGCTGCGCTCTTAATTCCCGTAAATAAATGAAATAAATAGCATTGTCAAACAAGTTAATCGATTCGGCGCTCGGGCGTCATCGAGCCCCGCTGCTCTGCCACCGCGAGAGGGAGAGTGAGAGAGAGAGAGCGAAAAAAAGAAATTCAATAAAACTCGGGCCCGCCGCGCGGCGCGGCGCGCGAATCGAAATTCATTTAAAGTTCCCCTCCCTTTGCGAATCGATGCGAATTTACAGCCGAAAATGAATCATCCCCCGGCGGCGGCGGCGGTTCTCCCTCGCTCGCGTTCCTCTCCCCGATTCGCGATTCCGACCCGATCGACAAATTGCGCTCGAGAAGTCGAGAGCGAGCGGCGGCGGCGGCGCTCGATCCCTCCAAAGTTTTGTCGCTTTTTCGCTCTTTATTTTTTCGCGCGTCGCCTCGCGTCGCCCGGCCGCGGATAGCCGAGGGACTGACGCGTCGGCCGACAGGTTCGAAATTGATTCGCGGGAAAGCCGCCGCGTTATCGCGCCGTGATTTTTACGCGCCGCTTGACAAGCGGACGGGAGGGACATCTGTGGGTGGACAGAGTCTCTCCGAGGCTCGATTATATGCGGGAGCGGCGAGTGACGGATGTCGTGAAATTTTAATTAGCGTAATGAGTCATTTGCATAATCTATATCTGTTAATGACTTGTAATTAAAGTTAACTCTATTGCTTTGCTATTATAGTCGGAGAGCGGCGTAATGAGGTGATGCCATTTCGCTGATCTAATTTATAGTGCGTTCTTGGATTGTATTAATGTTGCGCGCGGCATATGTACCTGCAAATTTAGGATGAACATGAATTACAATTAATCGCGTAAACGTAAATTTACTGTAACAGTTAGATTCGCTTGATTAGTTGTAAAAACTACGTGTTTTGATAAACGTTTTTATTCCTTCTTGCGTCATGTCATTTTTTTCTTGCGCATTTAATTTTATGGTTAAGATAATTGCAATATATTATACATACTTTATCGGGTAATTTATTGAATTTTAGATATCCGCTAAAATCATTAAATTAAAAATTTAAATGAACTTGAAATTCATGAAATAGAAAAAAAATCTATAATACAAACTAATTTAGTAGGTTGAAATTTAATAAAGATGTATCAAAAATGTTATAAAAATGAAGCTGTTGTACATTATTAATATTTCCACGAAAAAAATGTTACTCTGATTTCATCGTAAATTTACTAATTACTAACAGGAAAAAATTATCATCCAAAGATGTATTAAAAATGTTATAAAAATGAAGCTGTCGTACATTATTAATATTTCCACGAAAAATGTACAAAAACGTTACTCTGAATTCATCGTTAATTTACTAATTATACTAACAGGAAAAAATTGTCATCCAATTTCGATCTAAACCGCTTGGCTCGAGAATCTACAGAATCGAAGCACTGCCTTCTGTCTGCCGACAGATGTAAATTAATTTTCCTTCCGTACCTGCGCATTCTAAAAACAAAATAAAAAACAACGCGAGCCCACGTTCCTCGATCAATCACCTCATCCAGTACAAAAATCGTCATCATGACCGACGATATTATCAACCTTCCACCCCGGTACAGTGTACCAGCGCTTGAGTGGCTGTCGCAAGCAGACGAAGCTAAATTGAACTTTTTTACGAGACGTAGCCTCTCTTTCACCCACATTCCTGGCGGAGGCGAATTCCTAAAGAGTCAGCTCTAATTTATCAACTGGAGTATACCGCGTCGAAGCTCGAGGCTCGATCCGAGCGCTGAAAAAAAGAAAGAAAAAAAAAACAGAGTAGGCGAGGAAGAAGGACGCGAGAGTCACGAGAAATCCGGGCCAGCAATGTCGCGAAGCGTGTTAAGGTCAGAGCATCACTCCTGACGAAAACTGGAGCTCGAGAGCGGAACTATGCGGCGTGACTCGCGGAAAGAAGGTGCAGCGGCGGCGGCGGCGGCCCCCCCTCGAAGACGGGCCATTCAGCGTATCGTACGACCCGGGCTGCACGAAACAGCACAGCCCGATTCATATCGGCCGGCTGGTGTGTGAAAAAGAGAGAGAGAGAGAGAGAGAGAGCGAGACTGGCCGGGGTTGTATCACCCAGTGACCCTATGGTGTCTGTCGGCACCAGGCACTGCTTATAGATTGTTCCGGCGGCGCTGCCGCGGTTGCTATAGCCACACCGCCACCCGGAGTCGGGGCCAATTTTACAAAGTAGTTAGAGCCGAGCGCATCGCGCCGAGTTCGAGTCGCGGAGTACAGAGAGCGAGGAGAGGATATGTCGTCCGCCGCTGCCGTCCGGGGCAGTTTGGTCGGATGGTCGGCTGACGGTGCGCGAGGACGGTGCTGACGGTGCCGAGCTAAGTGGTAGCAGGTCTTAACCTTGGAGGAGAATCCGATGCGCATGCGCCTCCCGCGAATGCGGATGTGGCCAGTGTGACATTGCCGAGCTCGGCTGAAGCTTTGTTGTGGTTCGAGGAGAGGTGATGGGATTAGAGTGAACCCCCCCTCCGATGAGGCGGAGAGTGATGCTGATTCTTTGGATTTGCTGATTAGTGCGGAATTTTCGGAGGATGATGGCTGCGATCGTTGGGGTGTGATTATTAAAATATCCTGGCTTTCGTTGACTTTTCGTTGAGTTGTTTCGAACTGATTCGCAACTGATACGTTATTAAGGAATAAAAGTAATGGAAATGATGTTGAAACAAATTGAAAGTTGATTGAGCTTTGCAGACGTGAATTCGTGGTAATTCGTTACAGTAAAACGAATTTTAAATTGGATTTTCTATTGATTTTACATATACAAAACAATTTTTAATAAAAAAATACATTAATATTCGTGTAATCACCGTTTATTTGGTTTCAGGAAAAAGAAAATATTAAATCGGGATGGATTCGACGAATATTCTTCATTTAGCAGTAGTATATTTAGTGCTGAATAAAGGATTAACGAAACGTGATTTATCGGTGCAAAAGCTGTTTCATTAATTGAAGCGTATCTTTATCCGGGTAATGCACACATATATCTTACCTACCCCGACAAATAAATTGCTTTAATATTCAAGAAATTATGGTAAACTATTCGGAAAATTAATAAAGAAGACTTTCGATAAATTGCTAATCGCGATATGTAACTTATGTAATCTGATCATAAGGAGATTTGTGCAAATGAAAATTTTTCCGTTTCGGTATTTGATTTTAAACGAAATATTGCCTGTTATTAGCTCATTAGCATATAATGATGGACCAGCTTATGATTAGAATTCATTCTTGTGGAAGCTATTAGGTTGATTATGTAGCAATGTGTCTTTTGTAATTGTTGCTTTCACATGCAATTCAGTTTGATTAATTTATCCGATTATCCATTCAGCTGCAGAATCAGTTTTCAACAATATAATTGTAATTAACAAAAAACATGCAAAAAATCAATTGATTACAATAGCTGCCAGCAATAACCGAAAACGATCGCACTCTCTGCTATTCAAAAGTTTCGTGCCAATGAACAAACCCTAAAATCGATGAAACAGTGATTAAAAGTGCAGCCGGCCGAAATTCAGGGCCCGACCTTCGCCGCTCTCGCAAAAGCCAAAAGGGACATGGCATCTCCGTCGTCGTCGGCCCATCCAGGAAAGCTCGCCTGATCGACGCCTCGCCCTCCCCCCTCCCGCGAGAACGCTGATATTTCGCGCGGCTCCGGTGGGCGGGCGATGTCTGAATGGGTGGGGTGTGTTCCTGTCGAGGTCGAGGCAGCCAGGTCAATGCTGGCTCGATCCTCGATCGCGTGATCAGCCAGGCGAGCGACGAGGACCAGTGCCTGCTGTACAAGCTGGCCAACTACAAGAAGGGCGGCGAGCTCATCGAGGCGTACAATCAGGGCGGCCAGGGCGAGGTCGAGAGGGTGATACGCGAGCAGTTCGGCGTCCTCATGTACGCCGACGGCAAGGGACAGATCATCAACCGGGCCGAGTATCTGCGCTGGAAGTTCCGGGACCTCGAGCAGGTCATCCTGCCGATCGAGGCCTCCCTGTCCAGGTTCGATCCCCTGGCCCAGTGGAGCGACCACGAGGCCTGCTGGCAGATGCAGTACAGGGGATCGCTGGGCGAGACTCTCCTCCACGTGCTCATCATCTGTGATACGAGGACTCACACGCGGATAGCCAGGACGCTGCTCAAGTGCTTCCCCAGGCTGGCGATCGACGTCGTCGAGGGGGAGGAGTACCTGGGGGCGAGCGCCCTTCACCTGGCCATCGCCTACGCCAACAACGAGCTGGTCCAGGACCTGGTCGAGGCCGGGGCGATCGTGTCGCAGCGAGCGATCGGGAGCTTCTTCCTGCCGAGGGATCAGCAACGGCCGCATCCGGCCAAGAATACGGACTATGAGGGCCTGGCCTACCTGGGGGAGTACCCTCTGGCCTGGGCCGCCTGTTGTGCCAATGAGAGTGTCTACAATCTGCTGCTGGACTCGGGGGCGCACCCGGACGAGCAGGACACTTTTGGGAACATGATACTTCACATGGTGGTTGTCTGCGACAAATTGGTATGCACGTACTCTTTTTCGAAATCGGTCGTTTTCCGTTGTGGATTCGTGTTTCTTTTAATGTGTAATAATAATTGTTAACGTTTATCAATCGAAATCCAATATCATTTATAATGAATAAGTTTATTCATGCTAGAAAATCGATTTGATATTTTAAGCATAAATCAACAAGTAAATTAATTTACTTGTTCAAACGTTCATATAATTCTATATAATAATAATAATAATAATAATAATAATAATATATAATAATAATCGATCAAAATTATTTTGAACTAAAATAAACGAGTAATTTTGAAATGGATTTAAAACGGGTACATCTTTAAATAAAATATTTAATAATACCAAATAATATCATGTTAACGAGAATAATTTTTTGCGTGCTAATTGCTCAAATAATATTTTAAATTAAAAATTTAATAGGTTACTAGTTTTAAGTTAAATTACAGCATAAACCTTTGCGTATAACATTTAAGTGTTTATCGATTTATCGATGTACTTATTAAAAAAATACATTTTTTTATCCTCAACTATCTTACACTCAATTAGTTCCTTCGTATAATGACCATTTAACATATAAGGTCAGTAGCTCATATTTTTAATTACGTTCAATGTATATTAAGACGCGCACATTAAAATACTTTTCCAAGTTTTTTTCCGAGCTTATAATAGGCAAAATTATTTAGTAATCTAATATGCTCTATATTTAAAATAACGGTGATAAAAACGATCTTGATAATAGCACCCTTTTCCAAGATATAATGTAAAATACCTGTTTTAACGAAAATAAAACTGAGCCAACAAAAAACCATGTAAATAAAATGAATTTTTTAATAAATTTCTTTTTTGTCCAAGTACTGTTTCCAGCCACTTGGACATTTCCGACTTAACAAGAAAGGCCATAATTCACACAGGCTCATAATCACAGAATTGCCTGGATTCGCGTCAAAGCAAAGTACAGCGTATCTCGCGGAAAAAAGGGGGGTAAAAAGCGCCGGGAAAGAGAAGAGGCGGCCGTTTGCACGAGAGAGAGAGAGAGAGAGAGAGAGAGAGAGAGCGAGTCGGAGCCAAAAATTCTGGACTTTTTCCATGGCGCTTCTTCTTCGCTTTTTTTTCTCCCGCAACCGCGCGGTCCTCCTCTCCCATTTTGTCCTTATTTGCTCTACTCGTGTGCGGCCTTCTACCTAAATGGGACGACACGAGTGGGGAAAGTTTTGCCGGTGTGCACTTTCAATATGCCCGGCAGCCGCCGCCGCCGCCGCCGCCGGGGGCTGATACTCGACTCGGCTTCCCTGTACGACGACGTGCGCCTCCTCGAACGAGCGAGGCGCTGCTTCGCGGCCGTTGCCTCTTGCGCGATTCTATATGCGAGGCCATTTGGCTCGCGAATTTTTTCCGAGATTGATTTTAAGATTGCCCGGATCGAGGTGTGGGTGTGCTCGCGCACTCGGAGCCAAAGCGGCGGGGGAGGCTCGAGCCGAGCGGGAGGCGCATAAATACGTTTGTGCTGGAGACTGAAAAGCGGGGCTTGGCTTATTTGCGAGGAGGCATTGCAGCTTCGCGCCGGAAGGGCGTTTTTTTCATTGGCGCGACCCGGGTATTTGGCTTGCGAGCAGTAAGTTAGAGCTGAATTGTAATTACGACCGTTATTGTAATTTATGAAAGAAAAGAAGTTTGCAGTCGTTTGAAAATTATTAAGTTCGCAGGCCAATTATAACTAAATAAAGAGATTGGACGGTTAGTTTAACGCGCAAAACTGGAACAGAACTAGATGTTTATCAAACGAAGGACGTCAATTATAATATAATATAATCTGAGATGTACAGGAATTTAATAAATGTAACTTTCTGATACAATTCGAAACAAATCACCTCGCGTTATTGTTTTGCGACAACTCTAATTCAATAACTTTCTGATACTATTCTAAACAAACATCGAATTATCGCTTCGCGACACTTTAGCGCGCACACTGATTTTCCACATTAACGAGCAAATCGTGTATACGAGTTTCGCTTTGGGCGACTCATAAAGGGTACAGGTCGGCGTGTTGTGGTCGCAAGTACGCACTTAGGTGATTACGAAGAACCTTTGTCGAAAAACGGCGAGCGTTTTTTGTTTCTTTTTTACGGTCCTTCGTGCGAACTTTTTGTTTTTGCTATCTTGCACATCTGGCTGGGATGGGACTCGGGAAAACTATTTGAAAATTACGGCTTGGTACTTTTCAAGGGTTTTTCGCGTTTGTTTTTAATATCCAGGGAATTTTAATTATTATTATTTGCTGTTAAATCTAAAATTTTACATTAGACATAAACTCATCTCCCGCAGTTGGAGATATCCTTTTTTTTTAATTTAGCTCCTGTTCAATTCCGATTGGTCTTTCGTTAATTAAACTTAAATTAAACTCAAGCGCAATATCTTTGTGCCAATTAGTATCGCGAGTCAAACAGGCCAGAAGTAGAATTCTGCCAGCCTCCGGCATTAAAAAAAAAAAAAAAAATACGATTGCAATTAATAATGAATGCAAAGGCGAGGTTATGCATTCGCCGGGTGACTTGTTGCCCGAGAGTATACAAATTGTTCGTTTCGTCTAGCGGAGATTTGCGTGTACGACGGAGGTGGCGAGAGTCGCGTGGCGTACAAAACTTATGTATATGTACCTCGGTGTAAATAAAATAAAGAGAAGCCGACGATTTAAGTTATTTATTTTATTACGGGTTTCTTTTGCGCGGCAACGCTGCGACTTGGCGTCGAGGCCCCTGACGTCTCTTGGCCGAAAAAAGCTCCCCTTGAGCAAGAGGAATCTCGAGGGTTTTCCGTGTCCGTAAGGATTCTGACGTTACAGCGGTTATGCAGTTACGCGTACAGAATTTATGCACCGGACGGAAGGAGTTATCTATTTTGATTGCGGACTCCATTCTAAGGATTTGGTCGAAATTTTAAAAATTAAAATAATCCGTGTAATGTAAAATTTATAGATGGATTAAAAATTTAGTTTTATACTATTTCAGTCTGTTAACTTAAACTAGTTTCAAGCGATTCGAGTATTCAATTAAATAGACATGTCGTTACTTGATTCGTATTATTATTAATATGAAAGAAAATACATGTCTCCAAGTTAATCCGGAATCAGTGACCTAAATAGGTGATATTCCTGTAAGCTGTAAGCACGAAGCTATTCATGTAGCTCGTCGACGCGAGTCGGGCATCTGCTTTTAAGTATGCTTCACGAGAGAGTGACAAAGTAACTATAATAAATGTAATTTAAGTATCAGTAAAATTGAATTACGTCGTAGTAACAGTTGCTTTATCCTTAGCTTTATCCACAGCACTAATGCATTTGAAATCATTTCAAAACTATACATAAATAAGAATCGCACCTGGAAGAACGAACAGAGATTGCGAGGATCGTGGGTTTTTTATAAGCTCTATTGTTACGCCTGACATCCCCGTTCGGTGTCTTACCTCGAAACCTCTTTTCACGAGAAAAACGTCTCCGGCTTTTGTTCATTATAAATAATTAATTAATGATATATTGTGATAATTAGTGATTCCAGTAATTAAATCGATGCATTAATAAATAAACTTTTAACAATAAATTTATTTCCTGAATTTGTACATTTATTCAATAAAAAAACGGAAATGAAATGAATGAAATTAATTTTATTTTAAAATACTGCACAAATGTTTTGCAAAATTTATTACTTCGGTATAAAACTTTTTATCATTTACCAATCGAACGAATAAAATAATCGGGGCAATTAATGTATAAAATCTGTATTTATTATTGACAAACTTTTCGTGCATACAAATTTAAACGCATGAAAAATTCATCAAAAATTTTTCCCAAATGCATCAGTCAAAGTTTGAACAAACACTCCTCTATTTTTAATGCACGACTCCCGCTTAAAAGAACTAAAGCTGCGCAATAAAAATAGTAAAAAAAAAAATGGTGTGACATCATTCGCATAAAAAATTCGTCGCCATCAGAAATTGAAATAAAAAGCCGCGCGGCAGCCGGTCACGTATAAAATAAAAAGCCGTTTAGCATCCTTATCAACACTGAAAGCAGCGAAACAGCGTACCTGTAAACCGATAAAATATTCTCTTTAAGAGTCGTGCATATTCCGCATGTCGGCGTATCTTGAAAAAGGGGGCCAGGGAAAGGGAAGGCGAGAGAGAGAGAGAGTATCGGGCGCGCTGCTCTCTCGGCACGAAAAAAGTAAGCCCGGAAAACTCAATTCAGGCAAATCGAACTCCGGGCAAGCGATTCCCTAAACCGTATAAAGCCTTACGTTCGGGGCCTCGATAAAAATTGCAGATGCCGTCCGATAAAACTCGACTCTCCCTCTCTCGCCCCGCCGTCGCCTCGTCGCAACTGCTGACGCTGACTCTGCATCCGCTATGAAATCGGCCGTTCGCCCGCGCCGTTTTTAATTCGCTCCCTCTCACCCCTTTGCGCGCATAAGGAAATAAATCTGAGCGGCTCGAATTTAAAAGTCCGATTTACACCGTAAAATAAACAGCTGCGCCGCCGCCTCGTCTCTCTGGAACTCTGCACGGCTCGCGAATCTCGTGCCAAGGAGAGAGACTGATGGAACTTTTCGACGAGAGCGCGGTGTGCCTATGAAAATGGCGTTATATTGCGACGCTCCGAACCGAATGGATTTTTGTTTTTTTGCTTTTTTATTAAACCGAAGGAGATGCCTGTATTTTCCGTAGATCATTATTGCTGAAGTTTTGAAAATATTTTCGCAGGGTTTTCGTTCAAGAAGTGATTTTCGAAAGCGTGGAGTACGTGACTGCTATTTACTTGTAATGATAACGAAATTAACTTTTTATTTTTGACTAATATAACAGTACATCAACTCTGGTAGAAATTTGAGGACAGAAACTAGCCGATTCATGGTAACTTTATAATTAGCCATGTTTAACCGCTAATTTCAGTACTTCTTACAGGATTAAAATTTTTATTCGTGGATTTAAAAGCGTTAGTTCATAAACAAGACCATTGAATTTTAACGAAAAATTATTGCTCGTATTGTGCAAAACTTTTTCGGAATTAAAAGCTTGCCGCTGCAATTGTCACCCCGCGCGAATAAAGCTCCGATTTGAATACTTGATTACATCGAGTGCGTTTTTGAAAGCTCGCAATAAATTTTTCACCTCGAAATCAAAACTAAACTGCTGCCTCGAAAGTGTGTCATTGTTTGTTTTCAAATAACAATCAATAACTTCCTTCGTCCCCCCCAACTGCCCCTTTGACACATTCTCCAGCCCGACCATAATCGAGAGTGGCGGCTGCGGAGCATAATTAAAAAAGAGAAACTGAAATTGTGTTGCAGGACATGTTCGGGTACGCGCTGCGTCATCCGAAGCTGCCGGCGCGCAACGGGATCGCGAACGCCGCGGGCCTGACTCCGCTGACACTCGCCTGCCAGCTGGGACGTGCTGAAGTCTTCCGCGAGATGCTCGAGCTGTCCGCCAGGGAGTTCTGGCGATACAGTAATATCACCTGCTCGGCGTATCCGCTCAACGCACTCGACACGCTCCTGCCCGACGGAAGGACGAGTACGCCTCCCACCCTCCCTCCCGCTCTGATTCAATTAAGAGCACCGCGCACACTCGCCCACTTCTTTATCCGTCTCTATCTCTTTCTGTCTCCCTGCCTCTCTCTCTCTCTCTCTTTTTCGGGCTGAGAGTTCGGATGAAGTGACCGCGAGTAAGTTTCGAGTTGTTGCAGGGCTTTTGTCCGGGGATAGGTACAAGTATTTGTTGGCAGGCGACTCTGCCCGAAAGCGGGAGCTTTCTCAAATTGGGTAACCGATGGCTAAGTTTCGAGTGCCGCTTTCGTAGCTTCTTTCTTTTGTTTCTTTCTTTTTTTTTGTTTTTTTTTTTTTTATTTCTTTGACCGACTGCTTCGGGATCTACGTGCTTTTTCGCTTTTGCGTTAAAGCGGCAATGAAAATGTTTGCTATTGAGGGATAGTCAATTTCGCGTATACATATATACCGTTTCGCCGCTCGGAATTAAAACCCACTAGTCTACTTTCCGCCTACTTTCAAGGCCTCGCCGCGCGGCACGCAATTTTTCTCTTAACGTAGAAGCCTTTATTTCTGTATATATTCGAGTTGTATACGTGGTGGAATACAAAAGGACGAATCAGAGAAGAAAAGAGAGGCGCTTGATTGCCGGCAGGTGCCCTGAAAATTCATATCCCCCTCCCCCATCTTCAGCGCCGCTGAAAGGAAAGATGATGCGAGAGAGCGGCGATAGAAATAATTGGTCCGAAAAGTTTTTTTTTTTTTTTTTTGCACAATCACGCGGCACGAAGATCCCCCTCGCGATCGACCTACTTTACAATCCCATTGTTGCGTCCGTTTTTAGAATCATTTTTTATATACAAGAGAGGAGGCTAAATATTTAGTTCGAAGAAGATTATCGATCGAAACTGTTTTTTTTTCTTTTTACCTCGATGGGATAAGATTGCGCTGGCGCTCGGTGATTATTTTTGAAATTCCGTCGATAACCCGCCCGGCGACGTAGATAATCTAAATAATACTTGCGTTTAAGGGCTTTAAAAAGGGCTTACGGAGCGAACTTTCAGCCGACGGAGTTAATATCCTTTATGAAATATAAAGCTAAACCGTCCGTCTTTAAATAACCTTCCGCAAAATCGCGAGCTCGCGCGCGCGCGCAATTATAGAGTCTCGTAAGAGCATAAAAAAGAAAAATCGCGACTGAAAATTTAATCGAGCGCAGCCGGAGAGAGAAGAGAGAGCGAGCGAGCGAGCGAGAAGAAAAAGCCCCGGCCGTTACGCCGGCAGGCTAATTCGCGTCGTAGTCGACTAGGCTGCCCGGGCAATTTGGCTGTAAAATTTACGGCAGTTAGCGCTCGCGTGGCCACATCCTCTCTACCTCCGCGCGCGATGTTTTATTTATCGAAATACGGGAGAAGGGAGCAGCGGCAGCAGCTCCCGGGGTCCTGCGGAGCTCGCGGCGAGAATCGGAGGTGGAAGAGAGAGAGAGAGAGAGAGAGAGAGCTCCGGCGGAACGCCGCTCGTAATTACGGGCATTTAACGAACTTTCCGAATTAGCCCTGTCCCCCTCTCTCTCTCTCTTCCTCCCGCTACAGTTTCCGAAATCCATTATCCCTCGCCGTCTCGTCTCATTGCGCGCGTCACTCGGCCGGGGCCGAGTGCAGAGGGATGCGGCGGCGCCGGGGATAAGGGAGATTGAATAAGATGGATAGATAGGCAAATCAAGGAAGTTGCCGCGCGCGCCAAGATCATAAAAGTATTATGAGCTGACTGCCGGCGGGGGGATGAAGGAGAGCTTTAACTTACTCGCGAGCCTCGAATTAGGATGTCGGATGCGCGCTGAGCCCTCCGCGAGAGGGAGGAGAGGGGGGGAGGGAGATGTAAATGGGAGCCGAAAGAGAAATGGCCGAAGCCGGAACTTTCGCAATTACGATTGCTGAAAATTATTTCGTTAAATTGGCCGCCGCCGCCGCCGAGTGTGCTTTCCTCGGAATTTGTTTGGCCCCCGCCGCCGCCGCCGCCGCCGCGCTTCTTCTCTCTTTCGCCGAGGCGGGGAGGGAATCTTATTGTTGCGTTGGTGCCTGCGGAAGACTGGAAAGTTCGCGCGGATATTAGCTCGAGATTGCGGATAGTTTGTGAAGATTCGCAGGACGTTGATATGATAATTGTTCGTTGAATTAAGGCTCTAATTGCGGCGGGGGGGTCCTCATTGTTTTGCTTCGGGGGGGCTGCCGCCGAGTATAATTTATTTTCATTTATCAACTCGCGGCTTGTTTCGTAAGTAATGCCGTTTTTTCAACGAGAAAGAAAGAGATATTTTACGGGGAGCTAAGTGAGAGGTATAAAAAGTACTTGGCAAATTGCTACTTATTCGGCGCGACGTGTTTACGACAAAAGCTTTAAATCGGGCTATTTATATATAATTTCATTCAAAGTATGCCTTATTGTTATTTATTTTTAATATTGACAAATAAGATAAATTGTAGTTGCAATCAGGCTGCAATATACAAACGACGGAGCTGCATTTGATTTGCCTCCATTAAAATCAATATTGATATCAAATAAAATGTTATTAATGCACTTCCAACTCTGCATGAATGTATATCGAGCAGATAACATTTAATCTTGCTAGTCGATTGAGAAACTAATGAGTTTCAATCCTCTTACGATAAGTCAAACTAACTCAAAATGTAGAATACCGGAGTTCGCGGAACTCATTATTTAGCTAATTGATATCATTATTTCGATACCCCCGAATCTTTTTCCGTTCAATATAACGCATAAATCATCGTGAATTAAATGATTAAAAGCTGTTTTGTCCTCGAAACGCGTAATGGTACACGGTTGCCGGTATAAAGAGCAGAATAATTTAAAGGGAGAAAACACAATGAAAAAACACCCTCTCTCGATTCAAAAAAGGCAAAACCCTTTCACGGCAGATAAGTGCAAAAGAGCTTAGAGAACAGAGAGCGAAGCGGGAGCAAGTGAGAGAGAGAGAGAGAGAGAAAAAAAAAGGCGAAAGCGAAAGTGAAAAAAAGCAGCATAAATAAGTAATGAAAAGGAGGCAGAGGTACGGACCGCTTCAGCCGAGAGAAAGAGAAAAGAGGTCGAAAGCGAAATTAAAGAGCGAGGAGTCAGGAAAGTTTCCGCGTCATTTTGCAGCGCGCGGCTCGATTTTAATCAAGATTGATTGTGTTCGACGGCGAATCGATATATATATACTTCTCGCGCGCATACACACACACACACACACCGCGCGATAGGAATGCGCGTCGCCCGCCGGCACAAAGACGACAGTTTCGAAATTGAAACGTTCCCGTTGCTCCCCCGCTTTTTCTTTCCATATTCAGCGGCGCTAATTATTTGCCCGGGCATTTAATTGGAATGAGCCTCGGGAAGGGTAGTAGTAAACTGCACTCGTTTTTTGTACGTTTCGCTCGAGCGCGAATTCTTTTGACGAGTTTTATTTAGCGCGGGGTACGACGATCACGAGCTCTGCCCTGATTTCGGATCATGACCGTCGGCGAGGATCGGTCTTTTAGCGTCCTTCTTTGCGGCGAGAGGAGTGCAGCTAACGATGTATTGAAGAGCGCGATGGAACAGATCGTTTGCGGTGTGTTTTTCGAGAGAGAGAGCCGGAAAGCGACGAAAATTCTTCGATTTGAAGAGGATGGTTTTTTGCTCTCACAGTCGAGCAAAGGGGAATGTGTATAGAAAATTTTAAATCAATATTGAACACTCGTTCTTTTTGCGTTCGTCGCGCGAGAAAAAGGTTTGGTTCCCCTTTCGTCGAAACTAATTTTCGCCGCCGCAATCGGAGTTGACTTTTTTACCCCAATTGAAGTTGATATCTCGTTAATGAATCGCGCGTAAATATTGGTACCAGACCGACTTTAATTACAATTGAACGGGTCAAAAAACTGTCTGCAAGCGTAACACAACAATAGTATTTTCCCAGCTGCACTATAAATTAATGTAAAGCAAACAACGCCTAACGACAATTTCCCCTTCAACGTATTCACTCCAAAGCAAACAATACCCTCCACCCGAAAACCTTGACGCGTCTTTGTCAAAACTCGCTGTTTGCTTCGATCTTTTGATTAAAAAGTTTTCCGCCGCTCTGCGTTCCTGGCAAATAACGAAAACGAAGCGCATCACTAATTCAAGGGGTAAAATACCGGAGCGAAACGAGTCTCGCCTGCAGTCGTCCCTGCTTAAAAATACATCGGCGAGCCGACACACTTCGCGCCTCTTCCCGCGCTCCTTGAATCATGAAAAAAGGGGTGGGGGGGGGATCTCAATTCTTAATTAGCCCCCCAGACTCCGCGGAAGTTGGAGGATCGCGACGGGCCGCCAGGAGCGCTTTAATCTCCAGCGATCCCCCGACTAAAGCGGAACTTTTAAACCGGACTATACAACGTCGGCAGTAGCGCCTACCTTAACGACTCACGATTTGTCTTTCTCCCCGCGAGTTCCCCGAGCGGCAAACGCATCGACGTCGGCTCCGATTAGAGACGCACGCCTGCCCAGATTAGACTCGTTTAGCCGGCGAGGGGGGTGTCGTTAATCCTTAATCGGCGGGGAGGGCCCAAGTTCCAAGTACAGCGGCTTCGGTTTCCAGTTTAGAGCGAGGCGAACTTTCGGCTGGGATTAATTAGGGACACGAGACGTTCGCCCCCCTCCCACCGCGACGATAAAAAATCCAAGGAGATTACGTCCGCGGATTTGACGGGGCCGCCGCGAGATTTTTCCTGGTTTTGTAGGCGCCAAGTCGATTTGGACAGTGGCCGCGGAATTTGCATTGCAAACTTGGAGAATTTTTGCTTGCTTGTTCGTTCGCTCTCGTTGTCCGGGGATTGCTTATGCAGATATTATTCTTGTTGCAAACGTTCGTAACGGATGAAACTTTAATGCAGCGGCGAACTTTTTTGGCCGGCGCTCGGCTGTTTAAAGTTTTAACAATTAAAAGCCCACGCACCTCTCGCCGTTCGTTCCGACACTCGCTTAAAAGATTTCGCGATTAAAGTTCTTTATTCCAAGTAATATCCGAGCGGCTTAAGCGAGACTTAAACCGGATTCTGAAGCGCCGAAATAAGTTAAGGCTGGAAATGAAAAACAATCCGAGACGGGGAAGACTCGCAGCTAAAGTCATTAAGCTCGTTTTCGCCTCCTTGATGAAAATCGCCTAAGCAAGTCGTCAAAATTAAGAGCAAAGGCGACGTCCTGCCGTTGGTAAGAGTTTTCCAAACTGGCTCCGCCGTCATTCCGGGCAGACGGCAAAAAGACTAGTTATTACCGGGGCGCGCATTAAATGGCTCGGGAGAGACTCCGGCAGTCTCCTCCTCGGTTAAGAGCCAGGCGACAGTAGGCGATGAGGGAGAAGCCAGACGCGACCGGAAAAAGGAAAGGGAGGAGGGGGGGGGGAGGGAGAGAGAGAGAGATGAGGGAAAGGGTAATAACCGCCAGGGGGGCAATAACTGTAATAGCGGCTCGTACCTCATCCGAGCAAATGGATCCGGGCGTCTCTCTCGATTTTCTAACTTTTGCAGATTGGAACTCGGCCCTGTTTATCATTCTCAACGGGACAAAAGAGGAGCACTTGGACATGCTGGACGGCGGCATCATTCAGCGATTGCTCGAAGAAAAATGGAAGACCTTCGCTCGGGTAAGCTACAACGACGCCTCTCTCTCTCTCTCTCGTTTTAGCCGAGAGAGACAGAGAGCGAGGCTTGGCGTTTTCGTCGGTTTTGAGGATTTCGAACTTTCGCCGAGGGTAGTTTGTAGTTTGTAAAGTTGGCTTTTTACTATATCTCGAGCCATTATCAAATTTTGGTTATTGATGTAGATACCGCCGGGCGAAAGAAAGTTTCTTTTCGGGCTGCAGTTTTACGGAACGTAGGAAACTAATTAAGTAAAATTTGAGTCCATTAATCACTTGTCGGACAGCGGCTGCAGTCCTTTTTTTTAAAAAAAGAATCCAATTTTTTTTTTCGACGCGTTATTTTATGCTTAGTCAGAAGTTTATGTACCTATTGAAAAGCACAGATTCAATTTTAATTAGTTCTCAACAATCCTTGCCAAAGATATATCCTAATTAAAGAACGTAAGATTAAGAACGAGCCCCCGAAAGGAAATGGCAGTTTGTATCCTTAGAGAGTAGTGACAATGGACTATTGCGTTTCTCTATGTTGACGAAAGCTGCAGTTCTTGAAGCGCCTCGTCATTCTCGTCTTTCACCTGATGTCGCTGTCGCTGGCCGTCTACTTGCGGCCCGGCGAAATGGAGGCGGACCTACTCAAGAAGCCCGAGGAGATAACCGAAATCGTCCGCGCCATCGCCGAGTGTATCACCGTCGTCGGTGTCTTGGGTTACATTCTCCTTCAGCTCGGCGGCGAAATTGTCAACATCGGCTTTTTCTCCTTCTTGAAACAGCTGGTTCGTATTACATATCTCTCTCTCTCTCTCTCTTTTTATTCTTCCGGCGCTTGTTGTACTAATGCACTTTTTAAGTTAGTTTTTTCGGTTTCTTCGTTCATATGATAAGCTGAATATTGTTTTTCTTTTATTCTTAATAACGTGCACTTGAGTCTATATCAATTATTAAATCTAAATTTCAAGGGCGAATCCATTTTCGACCCACAAAGTGGCGCGTAAGCCTTTTTAAGTAGAATCAGCAGAATTTAGTCAGCCGGCCGCTTTGTGCGATCGCCTTTGTTAGACATCCCGTGCCATTCGGCTTACATTTTTGTAATTTTAATATTTTTCAAAGGATTTTAACAAACTTTGTATTTTTCATTTGGACTAAAAAGTTACATAAATAAAAAGTAAGTCCGGCGAATTTAAATTTTAAAGAGAAAAAACTTCACGTTCCTCTGCATTTATTTTTAACAATCAACTAAAATTTTAATAAATTTCAATCTGAATAATTAATCCGTCATTAAAGGAAACCTGAAAGAATTTCGCGTTAAAAATAATTAGGAAATATGGAACAAAGTCGGCGCCCCGGAAAACAGTGTGTATATGCAAATGAAAATTCGCCATCAGCATTCCGGCGTTAATTCAAATATCCCCCTAATTTTTAATTAAATCAGTCCCACCGAAACTTTACTCAATTAAAATTCAGCCCAAAAAACGCAAACTCAATTCCCCGCCGCCTCCAAGGTAAAACAATTCAATTAACCTCGAGGCTTCGATTTTTTTTTTTTTTTTGCTTTCCAGACTCACGAGCCGGCCAAGTTCATCTTCCTCATCAGCAACCTGCTGATCCTGCTGTGCATCCCGTACCGACTGTCCGGCGATCGGCACGCCGAGGACGCGATCCTGGTGGTGGCGGTGCCGGGCTCTTGGTTCCTGCTCATGTTTTTTGCCGGGTGCGTATTATATAACGACGCGCCCATCGCCTAAATCGCCCAACTATTTCGATCGCCTGGAACTTCGCTTGCGATATTGTTTGCTCGCCGTGTAATTGGATTTCCGGCTGGCGGAAAAAGCTGCCGGCGGACGGAGAGAGATAAGAAATATAGTTGGCGATTGGGTTCGATTTGATTTTCGTGGATAAGGAGTAGTGTGCTTGTACTGTCGCGTGGAATTAGTCTGTTGATGGCTGAGCTTTTTTTAAGTGTTTTTTTTACTTTGTTTCTATTTTGCTGTTGTTGCTTTTTTTTAATCAATAGTATTTTAGTTTGATGGGTGTAATTTAATATAAATAGACTTCATTTCTGAAGCTTTGATTGGAAAATATTTTGAAGTGATTGGTAACATATTAAATTATTTACTCTATAATCAAACACCTAATTAATTAATTAAACGAATGTCAGTTATTTCAACGTGATATTTAATTATCGACGATTCACAAATGAACTGTTTACGCTCGTTTCGAATTGGGAAAATTCTATAAATACAAATAACGTCACTGAAATAAGAACATTTCAATCAGTACTAAACCACATTTTCCCCGAAATTCCGAATCCAACTTTTCAGCCGTATAGGAAAGAGTCATGCAAAGGCGGCGTCACGGCCGCGTACAATAATAACTGAAAATTCAATCGGGCGAGAATTTATCGTCCGCGCGGCGGAGAAAAAGGCACCAGAGTCCCCGGGCGAAGTGTCAAGCGCAAAAGGGAGAAATCCCGGCGAAAAACTCGTAATCCAAAAAGGACTTTTGCTCGCGCCGGAGCCTTCGAAATCTTTGAAAGGCACGTATTCGCTCGTCAGTTCGCCCGCAATCGTACTTATAACGTCGCGACTCAAATCCGGATTTCCTTCTCGCGAAATCCCCCGACCGCATACCTTTACCTTTGTGCGCCGCCTAGGGGGGAAGAGGGGGGAGAGAGGGGGGGGGGGAG
>UCOM01002451.1:0-26053 GCA_900474385.1 Ormyrus pomaceus | reverse complement strand
AAACGTAAATAAACTAATATAAAATTAAAATAAATATAAATATAGTGTATAATTTGGTTTTCTAATGTAGACGGACAATCAGTAAAATTCTCTTCGTAGTATGACATTGAGAGCCACGAGGTTACATAGCCTTACTTTTTCAGAACATTTAGATTAGCTATTTAATACCTTAAAAATGGGTTTAAGCTTTTATTCTATTAAATGTTTAGTTCATGTGAAAAAAAGCGTTTCATGCTAGGAAATTATATTCTAAAAAGGTTAGCTTGTTCCTACTTAATATTTTTTTTTGCTACCTATTTCCTAGGTAAGAAATGTTGTCCATTTCCACCAGGGTAATGAATACTAGAGAAAATTCAATTTTCTTGAAATTTTTATTTAATTTTCTTTAAAATGAAGATAGTGTGAGAAGGTAACACCAGGTTAAAATCACCTTTTTGCTCTTGAATTGAACATTATTTTTCTATATGACTTGTAGAAAGCTTGATTTAGCGCATGCATTTTTATTCAAGCTTGCGTGAAATCGTGTTTTGCGTATTAACCTTAAAAAATTCTGTTTTTTACGACTTGAATTCCAATAACAAAATTTTTATTTAAATTTTGTTTGCTGTTCATTAAATTCTAAAATGGATACAGAAAATAAAATAATACAAAAATAAATATTTAATTAAATATAGAATAGTTTGTATACGTCGATTGTTTTTAACCCATTAACGGACAAATTGACCATAATTTTTTTATTTTTTGAGCCTGTTAGATTCTATTGAAAAAACAATCGAATATAAGATTTTTGGGGTCGCTCTCTCCGAATCCGTGGTCAGATTTACGAAAAAATCTGTTATAACATAAAATTTTTAATGTTTTTTTTAGAAAAAAATGCAATTTTTAATGGTCATTTTTTTTAATCGCCAATCTCGTCAGGATAACGGTGTAAAATGAAGCTACAAAGTATTTCAATGTGGTCATTAATATTTTTTCTTATAGTTCATATGAAAAAAAAGTTTCTATCCGGATTTTATTAATTATTAAAGTGGTTCTCTCCCAGTCACCAACAACTCACGCGCGGGTGAACGCTCCTACGGAGCAGCAAACTGCGTTCAACTCACCAGTACTCAAAGAATATTTGCTAAAATATTTCTAAAAAATTCAGGGAGATTCTTCAAAGTTTTCTAGATTCCTGACACTATTGTTAAACGTAAAAAAATGTTTTTTCTGCCCTCCAAGTTCGAAGTTAGTCTAGTGTTTGTACAAACTTACAAAAATCTCGAATGTGTCATACAATTGTGTCGGTGAATGGAAATTTGTGCAAATATTTAATAGGTTTCATAAGCAGAAAAACTATACAGCTCTGAACATGTAAAAGATCTTTTCCCAAAATTTCAAGTAATTTAAAGTAAATAAAAATTTCAACTAAATTGAATTTTCTCTAACTATTATTAGTGAAAGAAAAGTAATTTTTTGTATTTTATTTAAATTATATTGTTTTGCTGCCACACGAAAGCTATTATAGCGACCAATTTTTGCACAAAGCAAAATATAGCAAAGGGTAAAACAAAAACTTTCGAAACGAATTTTAATTTAAATCTTATCTATTAATTACAAAATTAAAAAAAAAAAAAAAATTAAATAAAAAATTAGTTAGGAGGAAGATAACTGCCAATGACTTGGCAGCGGTTTTTTTTTTCATATGAACTTTAAGAAAAAGTATTAATGACCATATTAAAATATTTAATAGCTTCATTTTACACTGTTATTAAGACAATATTCATGATACAAAAAAAAAGACCATTAAAAATTGCATTTTATTCTAAAAAACATTAGAAATTTTGTGTTATAACAGATTTTTCTGTAAATCTGACCACGGATCCGGAGAGAGCGACCCTAAAAACTTTAGGATATGGACTTCACGATAATATTTGATTGCTTTTTCAATAGAATCTAATAGGCTCAAAAAATAGAAAAATTTCGGTCAATTTGCCCGTTAATGGGTTACCGAATGCCGAAGATAATATTGGAACGGTTTTTAAGATGAAATGAAAATTTTACTTCTAAAAATAATAATACAAGTTAGTATTTTGTATCATACTGTTTTACTTACGAAATTAATCGTTTTATAATTAAACAAGTTCATACCGACGGTCAACCAT
The DNA here is from genome assembly GCA_900474385.1 of Ormyrus pomaceus. NCBI lineage: Eukaryota > Metazoa > Arthropoda > Insecta > Hymenoptera > Ormyridae > Ormyrus > Ormyrus pomaceus. Next base: position 23,909 of record UCOM01002451.1, on the reverse strand, counting down.
AAATTTCTACATCTGATGACCTACTGATGAAAATAAACGCGATTTGGTACATTTTATCGACATTGGCTTGTTCATGCACATAAGAATTATTGTACACGTTTTAATTTTGTCCAATTTAGAATAGACCAACATATATATATGTATATAAATTTTATCAATGCTAAATTATGCACAACGTTTACATGTATAATACGATTCTTATGTGCTTGAACAAAACCATATATTTTATCTGGGAACGTGCTCTTATCAAACTCAGATACAGTAAAAATCTACTTTACCGACAGCAAAAATCTAACTTATTGCTTCTTGATACATGCCAGCTTGGTGCAATTTTGCATGACAAATTAATTCGTTTTTTATATTACATGTTTTAACATGTGTGCTGCCCTTAATTAATTAAAAATTGCTTCATTGAATTTAGAAGTAAATTTTGTTCATACTAGTAATGTAAAAAAAATCCATTAGTTAACTTAAATCCTTCCTCTTTTAAATTAAAGTGCTTCCCTTAATAACGTCACAAATTTTAATGACGTTACATCTTTGAGTGTTCGACAATTTATAGGATTTGTAATTAATAAATTAATATAAATACGATGTCATTTTTAAAATAAAATCGAGCGCTAGCAAGTGAGGTTTTAAAGCTAGTTTTAAATTAAACTTTAAAAGCACCTTTATTAGGTTTTAATTAGGGGATTGAAAATTTGACTTTACATTGCAAAATATAAATAATATATGATCCATAAGCTGTAGTTCATGATGTCTTAATGAAAAGTATCTGTAGGTTCCAAAACCAAAAATATTAGTTTTGAGTTATAATGCATTTAAGTTTTTTTTATAGAGGTGTATATAGATACACTGCGCAAATTGTAAATTCAAATTATACATTTTCAGACTTTGTAGTTATAGATACTTTTAATTAAAAGGTCATGAAGAATATAAATAAAAAATTCAGCGAATTTCACCGGAGTCGAAAACCGATAAGGTTTGTATTTATTTATTTATTTATTTATTTATTTATTGATATTGCAACGAGCATTTTTGCACTTCACAAAGATGCAAATTAGTAATGTGTTATATAAAGATGAATTGGTAACGCAATCGTGAGAAACATTTAACGCTATAAATCTATAAAGTTTACTAAAACGCTATAAAGTATCAGGATTTGTAGGAATGAGTTTTTTTGTACTAGTTTTGAATTGATGAAGTGGTTTTAAGTTACGGGTAGATTCCGGAAGAGAATTCCATAACCTTTTTAGGCTAAATACAGATGAGAAAAAATTGTATTGGAGTTTTTGATACACTGCTCATCAAGCAGACGCGGGTTTCTAAGTGGGTAGAAATTTTGCCTGAACGGAAACAGATTTGATACAGCTGTATAGTTTATGAAATTGTTAACTATTTTGAACACAAAAAGAATGTCTTAATAACGGTGCTGATGAGATATTGACATAATGTTTAATTGGGTCATTAAAGGTTCAAAATTGTGCTCAAAGTAACTCATAGGTCTACGTTGCTTGAAGGCAATGTACCTTAAAAACCTATGTTGAATGGACTCGAGTCGCATTTTAGACACTAATGTATATATTTTATATAAAGACGATATAATAGATCCATATGTATAAATGGGTAACACCAAGCTTTTGTAGAGATAAACAATGACGTTATATCACTAAAATCGGTTGTTGTGCGTTTAATGAAAGGAATCATTCTTAATGCTTAATAAATATTTCTTGTTAAATTATTAAAAAAAAATTGTATTTATTTTTAATAATAAGAAAATAAATTACAGTATTAAAAAGCTCATAACACACTACTATCCCGCATAAATTATGAATAAATATGATTACTTAACGTCAAATCTGTTTAATTTAAAAAATATTATTGTATATATATACCGAAAAGAATGAACAAAAATTAAATATTATGGGAAAAGTATTAATATAAAGAAATGGATTTATTAATTTATTAATAAGAAAAGCTGCTTTTTTCTGCCTCGTTGAACTTCATTCTTATAAAGCTCTTTAATAATGCTTCTTTGATATAACAAGCTGTTAAAACTTTTATGATTTATATATACTTATTATAAGGATTACAAACAATGCCCGGAGTCCCGAAAAGCAGCGATTTACATGTAGAAAAGCCTAAAATCTTCTTTCACGCGCTCGCGTTACGTTCATAGTCTCGTTCTCTCGAAACTTTCCCATTGCGCTCGATGCGCCTGCCTCCCTTCAATTTTATTAATTACCTTCCGCGAAAGGCGATGACGTAACTCGATTAGCCAAACGACTGCTACGCCACGTAGCCGCGCGCGTTTGACCTAACCCGCTTTGTGTTTTTCGCGGAAAACGTCGGCATTATATTGCCGACTAGTGGCCTCTCTTTCCCTCCGAGTGTGTATAATTGAAAATACACCTCTCCCTACCGAGAGCGCACTGAAACTGCGAAGAAATGTCGTTTGCAGCTCTTGCGACCGCGAAAGTCCAAATGGAAAGAGATTGTCGCTGCCGGTCTCGGCGCAGAAAAACTTGCTGAATGAGAGGGAAGAATGAGCCGCGACGTTAATGGTTTCTCATTTTCCGACCCGTTACATTTTTCCCCTTTTTTCGATTTTAATTAATTGAAAAAATAGATCCGAGCTACATTGAATAGTCGGGCAATTAAGGCGAAAATATGACGTAACGAAGAAGTATTTGCAAGAAGTATATTTAAGGAGATTTTTAAACGAAGTTCCAGTTGCAAAGAGTTAAGTAATTTTTACTGATTAAACTAAATAATATATTTTAATATTAATTATTTATGGTGTACATAAAAAAATAATAATCTATCTTATTAAATTTGATCTAATCCCATTTATTATTGTAAATCTTACAAGCATAATAGTCCGCAAAAACGAAAATAATTAATCAATCTTTACTTGAAAATCTTAAAAAACAATATTTAATTTTCTTAAATTTCATAAATTTGCAAATGAAAATAACTATAAAAACTAAAAAATATTCAAATGAACATTTAACTTTTTCTGTTAAAAAACGAAATGTTTGATAAAATATTTAGACACTCACTATAAACAGAATTCATTTAATAGAACACATAGCATGTAAAAATATTATAAAATAGTATGTTGCAAATAAATTAAGGAATAATTTCACACAAACTTCACAGAACTCAGCAAGTTGTCTAGTATGCATAAATAAAAGTGCTCATTAATCAATGCACGATATAGTAGAATTTATTGACAATATTCATAAAAAAATTCTAATAAATAAATTTTGCACTTTTGGAAAGTATCAGGGCTACGGAGAATTTCAACAAATTTGAATGAATGAATTCGCAATACATTTTATTCTGTCATCAGCAATGACATTTTACGAGAGATTAGCACTGACTGCTTCAATTTTTGTTACGCGTTTAAAAATACGCCAATTATACAATCCGCCGAAAGCAAAGTCCATATAGACTCCCAAGAAATATACCAGCGGTGTGTGCATTGTCGGAGATAATGAAGCCAGGCGCAGCACCAATGAAAACAAGCCCCGCGAGCTAATTCGAAAATGATCGAGCACCAATGCGGAGAGAACGGCGAGCAATCGGATTTGCTGAACTCGGACCTGCGGCGAGGCTGCAAACGTTCAGCCGATGCGCGGAATAAAGCCTGCGAGCGCACGACGCAGACCGATTGCGCGGGACCGATTTATCAGCTGCGAGCGAAGAGAGAGGGAGAGAGAGAGAGAGAGAGAGTGCGAGAGGAGATTTGTAAGGGTGCGTAATTGCGAATGTAGTAATTTCACCGCTTAACGCTTACTGCGAGCGACTGCGATCAGACTTCCGGCAAACAGGCGGAGGGGATTATTGCCGGTTGGGAACGAGAGCAATGGATGATTAGAAAAGTGACGATGAATCGGATCGCCGCCGGTGGTTTGTAAGAACTTATGTTGGGCTCAATACGTGTGTTAATTAGGTGGTTTATGAATGGAACACGTGATACGCATATATTGCTTGGTAATAGCAGTTGTGATTGTTATTTTTATATTATTTTTTGTTGCTTTTTTTTCGTTCTCTCAATTTAGTGAGAATTATTTATGTCATTTTACGGTGAAATTGAAAATAACCCATTAAAATAAATAAAGTGTATATTATTGCAATACATATTGTGATGCAGATAACATTATTTTTATATTATAATTTAAAATTTATTTTTAGTAAATAAAGTTTTAAGTAATGCAATATATGTATATCTCGTATGTATAAAAAATTTTCATTATTTCAAAAAATTATGTGCGATGTAATACATTCCAACGAAAGTTTCAAAACATTTCATCAAGAATTATGCAGTTTAATTTAATTAAAAATATTTTGTTGTAATTTGTACTATAAATACTATAATTAATTATAAATATTATTATATTATTATTTATTAATTATTTATTATAAATATTATAATTAATTATGATACGCTTTTTAAAATTATTTTGTTCAATCAATTAATTATAGTTTATAACTAGTTTACATTTTAATAGATTACATTTTTAATAATGTATTTATTTATTCTTTTATTTGTAAGTATAAACAATTTTTTCTGTCCAAAAATTTAAACCAAATGCCTTCTTTTTAAAAAAAAATAATCGTCCTGCTTTTGGCACGCATAAAAAAGCCTTAATTAGATGCAATCTTATTTATTTCATCCAACTAATTCGATCTTTACCCCGAAGAGTTCGAGCTGGTAGATAAAAACTATAAAAAGAGTGCTAATTGCCGGTAATTTTCTTAATTTCGCCACCTTTGAAGACTGTCGCCAGATGGAAGCGACGCTCTCTCGCCGCCCGTCGAATTACAATCACAAAACGCTCGTCGCGTAATTACGGATTCTCCGTAAAACGCCGGGGAAAAAGGACACGGGGCATTATTCCTTTCTGCTGAAACGTCGATACTGAATTCCGGCAAAAAAGAGGGCACAGGCGGAAATCAAAAGAACGCCGCGCGCGGACTCGAAGCTATGTGCGCCTGGTAACCGGAAGGTGTACGTGCGGATTCGCGGGACTGCCGATCCGTGCGAAATAAATGAAAAAGAGGAGCAAATCGCCGGATATAGCTTATTCACTCTGATAATTGAACGTTGGGAAATTTAGAACAGTTTCTATTTTGAAAGTTGATGATTGTGGAATGCAATATAGGATAATGTGGAGCGACGGCTGATTGACGATGAATTTAAATTCGATTTTGGAGAACAAAGATTTGTAGAAAGTTATTTTGATTCTCTTGAGTTTTTGTTAACACAAGTAAATAAATGTCTCATTTGACCAAATAGAGAAGGCAGTGATTCATGTAGCGTCGTCATAACCTTGGCTATAGTTCTTATATGAGATTATGTAATTATCGCAGTTAATCTGGGCAAATTTTAATTTTTATAAATTAATTCGTTTATGGAATAAACGTGAAATATTTGAGAGTACTCATTTTTAAATAAAAATAAATTAACATTAAGCGAAGTGAATATTTTAAAAAAGCTTTTACTTGACTTTATTAATTCTGTAAACGAATTAAACTTGGTAATACTTTTTTCATAGCATTTTCGTCCTCAAAATTTGACATTTGCAAAAAATTTTTAAATAAATTTATTTCATTTGTAAAGAAATTCTTTTTTAAAAAAATTAAATTATTACAATTGTCGATATAACATTTTTTAAATAAAATAATTCTTTGAATGAGATAAAATGTAAGTGTTTCCAACTTCTGACTTCATTAAAATTAATGATCATCACTACTATGCTACTATTAAAATTGAATAATTTTTTAAAATCCAAAAACTGAATTTAAAACTTACCTATCGAAGTAGATGCACTCATCAGTAGCAGATTTAATAATCCAGCGTAATTAATCGCAGAAATCTGCGCACGCATCTTCAACGGATCCCAAAAAGCCTAATTACATCACTGACCCAGTTAAAACCCTCCCTTCAAACCTCATTAAGCTCCGGCGCAAACAGTCCCCACCTAACCTTTCCGTCCCTACTCATCAGCGAGCGAGAGAGAGAGAGAGAGAAAAAAAAAGCGGAGGCGACCGGGCGGCGAGCGACGAAAGCGACTAAAGCGAGAGAAAGAGAGCGGGCTCCAGGAAATCGCGTCGAATTCGAGTTCGCGGAATCGCACACCTACACCGGCGAGCGAGCTGTGCTGGCCGACGCGCGAGACGGTGGCGCCGTCGCGTTGGCAACAGGCGGCCGCTGCCGCGCGCGCCGCGTTCAAAAGCCCCACAGCCAGCAGTCAGTATGCCGCCGGCCTCCGAGCGCGTCGAAACTTTCGCTCGCTCGCGCGGCCCTCGTATAACAGAAGCAGTGCATGCCAGTGTGCCGAGGAAAAACTACCTGTAGAGAAAGAGGAAACGATCGCTCATTTTTTCGAGGTTAGACCGAAGATGTGAACGCGGGATTGCGCGAGAGCTTTCTTTTCAATTTTACGTATATATAGAGTCGTAGCCCCAGCTGTGAGTGATTGTTTTTGAAGGTTTTTTTATTTTTAATTGTGAGTGGGATTCTTTTGAGAAATGGCGAGATTCTCGTGGATGGTAGCGTTGCTCGTCGCGATCGTCGGCTGCCGGGCAGACGACAACGAGCTCAAGGACTACTGCTCGATACACCGATTCAACAACCTGCCGGGCGGACTGAGATTCACCAAGGAGGTCGTCACCACCGAGTACGCCAATGTTGCAGCTTTCAAGGCGATTCACTGCTGTCTCAGGGGATACCGCAGCATCGAATGGTGAGTTGCTTGCACGTTGACTGGAGTTGAAGCGATTTTTGGAAGGGTTTCGGCTTCCCGGAGCCGAGCGCTTTAAATGAACGGCCGGTGTTTTGCCCGCCTTTTCGGCCGCGATTCTTGATATCTATGATTCTTGAAAGAGGCGCTTCGTTGAACCGGAGACTTTCGAAGCTTTGTCGCCAGTATGTAAATACGTCTTGTACTGGTAAAGTATTTGACATTTTTAGGAATTACGGGGATAATTGAATTTTGTGTCGTACTATTTATTTTCTAATGAAGTGCGTCTTGCAGCAAGAGATTAATAAAATTAGATGCGTAAGTATAGAATTTAAGTTTTGGCGCTAAAGTAATGTGCCAAAATAACGATCGAGCTACAGCTGGGCTGTTTACTTATGTAGAATTATTACAAAATATTTGTCAAGTTGAAAAGTGATTTCGCCGGTACACATATTCAAATCAACGAGTAAATAATAAAGGCATTTTTCTTTAATTATTAAATCTTTCCACTTGTAATTCTTTTTTTATGCCTCGGAGGATTCGTCATAAGATAATTAATTTTCTTTACACACTTTTTAAAGCTTTATAAAAAGAACATAAGTAATGAGAAATAATAAAGCGATTCGTTAGAAATAATAAAAAATGTGATTAGCAAGGGAAAATTAAACTTTAGTTAAACGATAATTAACATTCATTAAAAAATTTTTAATCCGAAAAACGTCGGGACAAGCTGGATTCAAAGGAAAAATGAGAGTCGAGGTTTCAAAACGAATGGTTCTATTGCATGCTCGGCATTTCTCTGAAAAATTACGGCTTCTTTTTCGCATTTGCGCTATTAAAATTTAACGGCTTCGCAAGTACTGGCCGCTCGTGTAATTACTAGAAATTACACCAATTTTCGCGAAGAATTTTTCGCGTGCCAAGTCACCAGCTAGAAAGTTGCGGCATTGTTTCTCTTCATTATTCGCTTATTGATCAGTTGCCAAACTATTAGATCCCTTTTAATCGGTGCGTTTTAATAATAACAACAGGTTACAGCATTGCACTTCGAAGAAAACATTCGTTAATTTAATTAAAGCGCTCCCAGTTAGTCGCAATAACTCTAAATTTATTACTCTTAGTATACATATGTTACTGCTGAAATTCTGAGGTTGCTTCGAGAGCCAGGGTTTTGTAACTGTCAAAATAAACTCATTTTTCTGATAAAGTAGTAAAACAAATATTTAGTTGCATGATAGCGAGATCGAAGCAGCAGTTTTTTCATGATTCCATGTGATTCCTGGAATATGACTTTTCAACGAAATATAGAAAAAAATAATACCGTTTGCACGTCACATATAACATAAATTTTTAATATTTTTTATAAGAGAATGAAGATTTTCACATTCAATATTATTTAAACATCATTTAATATGGATACACTATTACGTAATTTTGCATATTTCAATATGTCAAAAGTTTCCCTTTTAAAATATTGGTATAAGAATTTTTTATTAAATAAATATTTCCTATATTAAATGTAAAAGTTTAGATGAAAAAATTATTTTTTAATGTCAAAAAGTCTATAAAATTGAAAGCAAAGACTAAAGCAATATTGGTTCTTTAACTCAATTACATTTACAAACGTTCAGTACATACATTTTTATCTCCAATAAAACATTCTGGCCACGTGTTTCTTAAAGAATTAAAAAAAAACAAGGTATTTGAAATCAGCTGTTAAAAACATGAACTACACCGACAAGTACATTTTCGAAATCCGCGTGAGAAAGCACAGCGCTCGGTATCTCTTCAATCAACCGCAGAACCTCGCATCAAAAGAAGTAAACTGTCAACGCGGGAACACAAAGTCCGCATTTACGACTCTCTCTCACCGGATTTAAACTCGTGTTCCGGGATGTGTATATCAGGGCATTATTTCGGCGCGTGAAAGTAGCCGACTTTTGTTTTCGACAAAACAGGGCGAGAACAAATATCCTCGTCGGCGGCGATTTTTCAAGGAAGCAGGTGCCTCGGGGAATTTACCTCTCCGGCTCTCGAAGACGACGGCTTCGAGGTAACTCGTACTTTATACACGCGGCGAAGTACGATTTCGAAGTATGAGCGACGATATACCTTCGCGCGTAAATCGCGGACTTTACCTTTTTCGTTCCTGGAAAAGGCCGGGAATCTTCCTCGAAGCTTTAAATTATTTTTAATAAGCGGCCTTCGTCGCGGCGCCGAAAATTACCTTTTTTTTTTCGCAGAAATTTTTCGAAAGATTGCGATATTTATCAAATCGTAAACCCGAAAATGTTTCCGCTTATGCACTGATAAGAGGATACGCGATGTAAACGAATCTGTTCTCGGGCGATAAACGGTCTCAGATTTAGTGTTCTTCTCGTAGTCTTAATCCGCAAAGGTTTCAGACGGCAAATATTTATGCGACGCCTCGACAATATGGCTTTCGGTATATAAAATTATTTTCTCATCGAAGGATTCACAAAGTATCGAGTAATTTCTCATAAGCAAAATGTCGACGATAAATAATCGGTAAACTTTCGCAATTAAAAAGTTCTCGGAATCATTTTCATGAATACATGCATTTTCTTACATCACACTAAATAGACGAAATTCCTGCTTGCCGCAGTCTCCGCATTGACTCATCTATCCGCGCGAAGAGAAAAATATATGAGAGTGCTCGAGACGAAGCTGGCATTGTAATCGAGCGCATTTACACGTGAATTATCGCATAATTTAACAAGTAGTCATCGAGTAATTAAATTAACTAGTGGCAAGCAGAAATTTATATCAAGATAAGGCGAATTCGTTCCATGAAATTTGTAGGGATGCAATAACAAATTGATCAATTATTTGACAACCTTTCGGTGTTTTTATTCAACCTCCTTTTTGGGGCTTTTATTATTCAATTTGATCAACTATAAATACCTTAAAGGAGAGGTTAAATAGAAGCGTTGGCAAATAATTGACCAAAGTTCTCTTATTTCATCTTTACAACCAGAAATTTATATTTTCCGCTTTTTATCGTCACGTGCAGGTAAACCATTCTAAATAAAGCAGTGATTAAACTCACTGTATTTATCTGAAACTTGACTCAGCAAGCCCAGCAATCCAATGCCGTAATATAAAATTTATTCAAAATAAAAACTGATTTACGTTATCAACACTGACCAATATTTACGACACCCGTTTACTCGCGGAATTCAATTCAACGCCAAAAAGCACACACCGCATCGTCGGACCGGCTTCCGCGAACTCTCCGTGTCGTATCATTCATAAACAAAAGTGCATCCTCGCTCGAAAAGCGCGCTAATCGAGCGCGCGGCCTGCTGATAACGGCGTTTCGATTGACTCTCTGCTCGGGGCGCAGGTATTTAAAATCGCGGCGCGCGCATTGACTCGCACACGGCTCTCATGGCGCGACGGACGGGCGCGCGCGCGCATGCGCGCCGCGTAATCAGCGAAAAACGCTCTCGCCTCGAAACTATCAAATCGCATTTCCCCGAACGGCTCTCGGCTTCTCGCGTTTCGCGAATTTATTTAGCCGGGAAAGAAAGACTCGCCATTCATGATTAAGCGAGTGAATTTTTTCGTTTTTTTTTTTTCCTTATCTCTTTTGTTTGCCTTTCGCGGCGTGCGCTCGTGATCTTTTTACGCATTGCGAACATGTGTTTGGGAGAAAATCTTGATTGTTTTTTAATTGTCGGACGTTGCTTCAGCGCGGCGTTTTTCCTGTTTTCGCTGCAATTCTGAGAATTCTGCAGTTCTTGTGCCCGCGATAGAATAGTTTGAAATTTAATGACTTCGCTGGAAGTTCGATACGGAGTTTTATTATTTAGATTATTTTTGCGTCGTGCGTATTATTTTAAAATATGATGAAACATTTAACGGTTTCTTCTTAAAAATTAATCTTTATAATGAAACTATTAGCTTGCTAATTTTTATCACGAGAAAGGATATAACTCAATGAATAACTGAGCCTTGACTCGAATTCGCAATGCAAGCGTTCGTCATCGAGGTAACAAATAAACAAAATTCTTTCTGCCGTCATGTGCAGCTTGACCGGAGTATAATTAACCGAATAGAATTTCAAATCCTCGCTCGCCTCCTTACGTAAAACGAAATTCCTGAAGCGTCTAAGGCCAATTATTGTCGTTGCGCAATATCCTGGCAGCCTCCTGAAAAAGAGTTCCATTTTCCTCGGGGGAGAGGAAAAAGCGGGGAGGAGATAAAATGCGAGGCAAACGAGGCGACGGACATTCCTTTCATCCTCGCCATTTTCCAGTCCGTGCTCCTTCAAGATTACGGCCTCGAAAAAAGTCGCGTCTCGAAACGCGGCCCCCGAGAGAGACAAAGAGAGAGAGAGAGAGATCGTTTTATCGCGAGGGGGGAAAATACGTTTTTGAGCTCCGGCGACCTTTGTAATCTCCCCCCCCCCCCCCCCCCTCCCCGGAATTAATTGCGAGATAGGCGCGCACCTGTTTTGCGCGGCGATTCAGTCCGGAAAAGTGCCGCGAGAAGTAGTGGGAGGCGAGAGAGAGCGTATGTGGGGGGCTAAGCGGTTCTGCGGAGAGGGATAAGGGAATTTGGGCAAATGGGCGCCGTGTAATTTGGATTTACATAAGAGGGCCGTGTAAGCGGCGAAAGGCTGAAAATTAAGAGGCGGATGTGTTGTGTCTCTTTCTTAATTTTGGCATCGCTTTATGTGGGTTAATATTGCGCTGAAACAGCACTTTTGGGCCTTTTAATGTTTAAATATGAAAAATTAATTTTTACTACCGCTGATAAACGAATGTAATGGCACGGAAAATGTTTGAATATCAAATTCTTTCTTTATTCATGGGTAAAGTTAGTAAGTTATAAATAGTTTATAAACAAAAGAAGAAGTTTAGCATAAATTGAAATACAGAAAAACTGGCTCGTTGTATAATTGAACGTAAAAAGACTTCGTAAGTACATTTTCGCGATATCAGGCTTGATTTGCAAGTTTCTTATATTCGTCGCTCCGGCACACGTAAAATAAGTGTTACGTAAAGGGAATTTTTATCATAGGTTTCGTTATATTCCGTGAAACTGCGTACAATTTACACGAAAACTTTCGATGTTGAGAAAAATTTATTATTGGTCACTAATAAAATTGCATAGAATTTAATCTATGACTCTTTACGAGTTACTTAACAAATCCCTAATCATTTTCATAACATCTTCGTGATGAAAAGTAATATTTTTATTAATTCTGCAGATTCTTTAACGCGATTAACATTCTCAAAGAAGTAGAGTAAATCTACATTGTCCGTTAATTATTTCGAAATATGTAGCAATGCTTATTATATGGTACAGAATGTCCTCCCATAGCTTCTGGCGCAAGTGAATCAGCGGTCTTCCTTGTCCACTGGGTTTTCCCGTGCTAATAACGGTGTCTCAAATTTAATCATTTCTGTGTACCCGAAAGTAATCTTTTTGTAAAATTCGAGTTAATTTAATAATAGACGATACTTAAATTTATCTCGTGCATTTTTTACGAGTAATAAAAAAATTAACTACCTCGGCGCAACCTTACACTACCCAAAAAAAAAAAAAAAGAATTTCTTTTTCCGAGAATGCTTACTCACAATTATTACAATTACGACACTGATTTAATAGATCTCAAGTGGCATTTACACGCGCACGCCAATCCAGCGAACCGTTGACCTCCTCAATTTCGACACATCCACATGCCTTGGTTCCAAACACCTAATCCGAGCTCCGAGCAATAAAAGTCTCCGCGACAAAAGGCGAAGCATCCCAGCGCGCAAAGATCGAGGACCTCTCTCGCACATCGCAACAGCCTCGCAAATACAGGCTGAATCTTGACTATAGGTAAAGCCGTCGCCTCGATTCGCCGTGAGTCATAATAGTCTCTAGCTCTCTCCCCGCTCGGTGGTCTCGCGCCGCTGCTCCTTGGATTCGCTATAGATCCGCGGTGTTCTCTCTCTCGCCCGGAGGCATGACGCGCGATTTGCGGAAATCTATTCTCGGGGCTTTTCTTGCGAGCGCCGATCGCGTATGCAGCTGCGTTTTTGCATTGCGACGCTTTGTGAAATAGCCGGGCCGGATATTATGCCAGGACTTGTTGCCGCTCGATTTTTTTAGGCGAGATCGAGGAGGGTTATTGATTTTTTTGGAGACTGTGTTTGGTTTTATTAGCCGGGATTGGTAATTAAAGGTATAGAGTTGTAGGATAAGATGTTTTATATAAGTGATGTAAAATTTTGATTCTACATAATTTGTATATTTGTATACAAAAATATAAAAAATATGAGCTTTTCTAATAGTCATCGATTGCTAATGTTGTCATGAGAGATGTAAAAGGTTAGACTGCGCTACCAAATTTTTATGAAGAATTTTAAACAAGTTTTGTTAAGATTTGATTCTATATACAATTTGCACTAAATTTGTGTATAAAATTATAAGGAATATGACTAATTCCAGTGTGAAATTATGTTACTCGATTTCATAATCCAATTTTGATGCAGCAAAATACAAATTATAGGTAAGCATTACTAATCTTTCATCCTTCCTTAAAATATTGATGATCTGAAAAGTGAAGTCAGTTTATTTGTAATGTGATTGGCTGATCAGTTTATTCGTGATCTGATTAACGGAAAAGTAGTTGACGTGAGATTTCGGTTATGTGACTGTACGTAAGTGTTCATTCATTTTGCAGTGCTTATAAACCCCAAAAAGAAAATAGTAAAAAAACTCCAAAGAACACCTAACGTTTTCCAAGCAAAATTACTCAAACGAACAATCGATCATGGCCTTAATCTCAAGCTGCGCTGCCCTTGAAGTCCATTGCAAAAGGGGACGCTTCCCGATATATCGAACTCGCGTACAATAACGACCGCGTCATTAAAACCTCTCGTACAAAGCCGTAAACCGAGAGGCAAGTCGTTTGTTGCCACCGAAGGGAGACTCGCGTCCCGCACGCGAGAGACATTGAAAAGCAAAGGAACAGTGTAATTTCTTCATTCAGCGCCGAGGACCAACAGCCGTATCGTATTTCGGCCTCCGCGAAAAGGGAGAGAACAGAGCGCAGAAGTGACGCGGAGGCCCAGATCGACGTCATATTTGGACAGGAAGCCGGGGGAAAGAGCGCGAATAAATCAAAGGAGCCTATCGTGTTACCTCTTCGCTATTATCCACGGGAGAAATGCCGAAAATCGCTTTTAATGAACTCGGAAACGAAAGCAGACGACGGGAGCAGGGTGAAAAGAGCGCCGTAAATCTTCTTTCGAGTTTCCCCGCTGCTGAGTCGCACCTACCCATTGTCCGGTTCGCCGGATTCTGCTCCTTTTCAGGGCCCCTCGGCTTTCTTGCGCAAATTCTGTTTAGTCGGCTTTTCAGAGTTTTGGGTTTAGGAGTTTTTCGTGAATTCGTTGATGATTCAACTTTGATTGCGGATTTTATGTGTAAGCGCGGATATTTTATTTTAAGACAGCTGTCGACTGAATAAAATGTGGCCATCGTTTAAGGAGCTTAAATAATTTACGTATTAACGGTTGAAACATATAACGCGTTTTGGTTTTATTAACTTTTAGGTGTTTTAATTATAGTGAAGTGCTCGATTCAAGATTAAATTTATGATGTATAATATATAATAATTTAAAAATTAATTGAATTCGTCAATTCCAGCCCATTGCAGTAAAATAGCTTTCGAATAAGAGATCTGAAGCGAAGAAAATAGCAAGTACAATCTAGCACTCCTTAATTCACCAATTTTTCATAAACATCTCAAAACACCCTCGGGCGCGTCGTTCCGCAAAATAGAGATACATATATCCCCTTCAAACCGACAGAATTCGTGTCCAACGCGAGGCGAAAAACCGCCCTCGTTCTCGAGAATCGCTCCCCCCCTCCCGGCCCTCGCCGGCGGTATGCTCACGCGCTCGCGCGCACCTTTTTTCGAAGAAAACCACAAAGGGCCTGACAAAGGCGGCGCGAGGTGACGCGTGCAGCCAGGTACACGTGCGCATATAAAGAGAGGGGGACTCTCGAGAGTAGTCGCCGTGGAGAGAGTAGCGACTTTAGAAAACGAGCGGAAAATAAACCCGGAGGCTCTTCCCGATCGGCGAGTCCATTTCTTCTCTGGCCGAGGATGACTCGGACGCCGAGGAGATGTCATTTGGAGGAGTGGATGGGAGTGGCGATGACCCTTTTCGCCAAAGGTTTTTAGTGAATCAATTTGCCGCGAGGGGAAACTTCCCGACGGATGAGGGGGTCGATCGATTATGAATTGATCGATGATTAGAAAATTGTATAGTCGCCGTACAATTGAATAGTTTGCAAATAGAATCTGCTTAATGTAACATTTTGAAAATAAATTTTAATTGTAGTTCATTGATTTATTGTGCGTGCGCAGAAAGCTTGAAAAAGGAAGGAAATTGTATGCATTGTTACGGGGAAATAGTTAGTTCATCTTGCTGCAATTGTAGTTCTGACAATTACATCGGACTTTAGTGTTTATGGTTTTGTGACTTACGCAAGATTAGAATTGCTGCCGTTAGAACTATACAATTGGCGATGCTGCTGCAGTTTCAATAGAACTTATGATTAATAGACTATATTGATACGTAATCTTGCGGAATCTCTTCGAAAGTTAGTAAACAATGTAGCCTTACTATGAAGCAATAATCGATTACGTTAATTAAAAGCAAAAGTTATTATTTACTGAAACTAAACGGTAATTATAATCTTTGTAAACCAAAATAGATGAATCTATACATATATATATATAGTTTGCAATCGTAGCTCTTGTATTGAAGCTAATAAAATTGAACAAGCATCCACTTGAATCCATTGAATCTCTTGTTCGTTCCAAATATAAATGCAAAGCGCGCTTCTGCGAAAAATTAAACGCCTCTCGATAACTGCATTTTATCACGCAACTATTTTTAAAAATTCAGTCCTTGAAGTATTTTTTTTATGCAAATTAAAGTTTAAATTCATTTTAATTAAGTTACCCGCAAATATAAATTGCATTATTTTACCGAATAAAGCCCATCTATTCGTCAATGATCCTGAAAAATCTTCATTATCCTCCCGCACAAATACGTCAAGTACCCGTGGCCAAGCTGAAAAAAAAGCGCCCATTCAAAAATCTCAAAAGCATTTACCAAACGGCATAATTCTCGCTTTCGTCCTGCGAGTCCTAGAAAAGGTTTAAAAGGTTGTCGCGAGGCCTGAAAGGACCCGAGTCGCATCTCTCGACAGGCGCGTATATAAAAAAAACGAGAGGAGAATCCGAGAAGAAAGAGGGGCGGGACGACGCAGCGGCAAAGGAGCAAGAAAATCTCTCGAGTCCATTGTCCTCGCGCCGGAGGGCAGCAGCCTCTTGCGGCCGCCGTCAAGAGGTCGACTTCGTTCTGTGCGCTTGTTTACCTGGACTGGGAACCTTTGAACCTCGTAAGAGCGCGAAATCGCGGAGTTCTCCTTAGTTGGGCTATTACTTGGAAGGGCGGAAGGTAAGGGAAATGTGTGGCCCTTCAGACGTATGTGAAAACTTTCTTTTGATCGAGTCCGGGGACTTTTTTGGGTCTTTTTGTATTGAGATTATCATATCTATTATTGGAATTGTTATTTGATGAAGTCGCCAAAGTTAATGATTGATCTAGGATACTCTGAATTTTTTATTCACACAGTTTTTGTTCGAGAAGCTTGAGAAAAATGTGATAATTACAGTTAACTTCAATAACATTTATTATGTTACATAAATTTACAAAAATTATTCTTAGAAGTTCAATTGTAAAAACTGGAAGCAAATAAAAAAAATGTTGAATGTCACATTGAAAATGTGACATTTGGCATTAGTAGAAAAAAGTAGTTTGTACTCTATTCAGTCGCTGCTTGATTGCAGTGCAGTTACCGTTGCCTTGTTCACGCAACTGCAAATGAAAGCTTCTTGAGATTACGGCTGCAGTAACGAACTTTTAAGTAATTTTTATGTACTCTAAATTTCGTTAGGATAAAAATAGGACTTCATTTAAGAAAGAATAGTCACTGCAATCGATGCAGTATACACGGTAAGAATTTATTTTACATTCTTAAAAATTTTACAAATGCAATATCTTAAAGATAATTCTTTAATTTTCTTTTTTTATGAAAGAAGCTATTTTACTGTTTATAAACTTGATTAACAAATTAGATAATTAATCAATTTTTCTAAGATTTTGTCAATTTCGAAAACAATTAAACAAATATGTAACTTTTCAACTCTAAGCAACATAAAATACAAAAATTTTAAGCTCCTGAGAATGAAAATCCATCAATTTGTTGAACCTGTAGGTCATGCCAGACCAAAAATTTAAAGACATTTTTTTTCATCCTTTCTTAAGAAATTGATGATCTGAAAAGTGAAGTCAGTTTATTCGTAGTGTGATGGGCTAATCAGTTTATTTGTGATCTGATTGACGGAAAAATAGTTGACGTGAGTTATGGTTATGTGACTGTACATAAGTGTTCATTTATTTTGCAGTGCTTATAACCACAAAAAAATAGTACGTGCGAAGCGCGTTGGATTTTGCTAGCCGAAGTAAATAACAGAGTTAAATATTGACTCGTTTGATAAAAAGTTGAATATATTAGTACGAAAATATATTAGTATATTATTCATTCAATTATATTTTTTACAATTTATTTAAAGGGTAACACTTTTAAAGGTATAACACCTGCTTATTATTATTATTATATCCTAATTGAGCATCAATAGGGTTATTTTCCAGATTAATTACAATCTCTCCCAGTTCCACTGTTCACAATACTCATTGCTTGCCTCGTCACCAGCAGGCAGCTCTAAAATTATAATTTTACAAATTACCCTTCGCGGCCCAGTCGGCGAAACGCGTCCCATAAATTTCGGCCTCGAAATTATTAGCGTTCGCGCAAAAATACAGCGCGTAAATCCCAGCACCTTCCGAGGAAAAATCCACACCGCCAGAAAATAGAAAAGGCGGGCTACATTTTTACTACCTGTCCGCTTCGAGAAAGATAACACGCCTGGCTCTCTCGTCATTACCTCGTTACACCATGGGACACTTGACTGGTGTGACGAATACCTGCTCTCTCTCTCTCTCTCCCCTCCCCCCTTTCCTCTCACCTCGAAAGAGCAGCTCTTGTGCTGTGTGAAGAGGCGCTGCTTTTACATGTCGAGGGGCCGCCTGGTCGCGAGTGCTTTTACGATCGAAATGAATTATTAGCCGGGACGGTTCTCTTGATAATAGCTTGCTTTGCCGTAGTTTTCGCGTTTCGAAATTCTGCGCTGCTGCGGGTTGCTAGGCGAGCTTCTTGCTGCCGCTGCTATTTCAATTTCTACCTTTTGAGAAAGGTGCTGCTGCTTCTTTGTTCCTGAGAGACTCGTAAAATTTACGGATATATATTAATTTTTTAGTGACGTTCGTAGAAAATAGTTTTGTTTTGAAATGTTTTTCAATTTTAGTTTTTATTTTCGCAATGATAACCTTGTCGTCATTGTTTATTAATTATATTTTCATGAATGTTAATTATTTGTTTAATTTGAATAATATAAATGAACTCAGAATTTATTAATTTTATAAATTACATTTAACTAATTTATTTTAAAATTATAATTTACTTTAAATGGATTGAAATAATTAATAATAGTATATTTATTTAATGCAGCTGTTATAATAAATTGTATTATATTACAAAGATAACAAAATAACCGAATTCTCACGTATGTCTACAAATAATTAGGAAAGTGCTAAAAATAATTAAACATTCATGTAACTCGTTGAATCTGTCTTGTGTGATTTAATGTAATTCAAATTTAATAAACATTTAATCTATCAGATACAAATTCTAGATACTAAAGTATTCAACAATAAATAATAAGTATTGTATTATTATTACGATTTTTAATTTACCATCGATGCCCTTGTAAACTTTAATCATTTACGTCGCTCGTGTTTGAATTTAACTCCACAGCCGATGAATTCCGTTGAAAAGGGCAAGATAAATACCGCGCAAAATTAGTGGTTGCACGCTGTTCTCTTTAGTTTTAATTAAGTTGCCTTGTCGTGCACCTCCTTTTTTCGAGCGGTTGGCATCCTGCAAGAGCAGCAGGAGGCACGTAATCTCGAAAAAAGAAATAGCCAACGATAACTCGAGTTTAAGAGATTAACGTTTGGTACCTTGAAAGTCGAAGCCAAAAGTACTTAAGCCGATTTACCGTGAAACTTCTACTTGATACAGTAATTTCCGAGAAGTTTGCAGATCGAGGTTATGTTTCGCGAAGTTTAAAAAATTTAAGAGTAATAAGGGTCCCTTAAAAGCAGAATAATGTATTTCACATTTTCTCCTTCAGGGAAAAGAAAAGAGCGATTACTGCTTCTTATTTCCACGCAGGCCTGTAATTTGTGATCAGCAGAAACGGTGTAAGTTTTTGATGTAGTACTGTGTAATTTAAATGGTCAGAAGTTCAGTAAATTTTATAATTTCCTTTTATAAATCGCTGGAGGTGATCGTTAAATTTAGAAAATTTAGTAATAATTAAAATAAAATTTTTTTAATTTCAGAATATAATGTAAATCTATATTTTATGAATATTCTGAGCGCACTTGGAAGACCCGTGGAATCTTATTGTCCACTAGAAAAACTTAAAGAAAGTTTGTGAATGTTGAGCGTAATTAATCCTTTTATACTTTTCTGATGTAAAAGAAAAGTTTTAGCTGCTGAATTAGATAACTTTAATATTTAATATTTATTTTTATAAGTAATGCTATTTATTAAAGGACAATGGCTCAATCCCAAGTTAAAGTCAACATTTAAAGCAGTAAGGCAATTCATTTGTTTTTTGTAAGATTAAAAAGTGTAGCATTGTCTAAGTTGTTTTTGTTATCTGTCATAAAACTGCTAAGTAGTACAAATCCATTCTATTAAAACAAGATTATCCGTCAATTTTGCAAATTAATGGCTTAAGAATAAGACGCACAATACTTGATTTGAACTTTAAAAGCACTTTAAAATAAAATTACTATCATCGAACGTCTAAAAAAACAGAAGTAAATACGTGTACAATAACTTACTAAAGTATTATTTATTGCCTTGTCATCAAACATATTCAGTAGCAAGCAGACGCTCCTCTTGCGTGGCAAAGAGGTATTGCAGTAAACTACATGTACGAATCGTAGGCTAACATTTAACTGCTGTATTTGCTTGAACATGGCGTGTATGGAAATGTGCGTAAATACGTAAGTGAATCCAAAAACTTACGAGTATTTTTTTTTGTTGATCAAAATTCCATAACATAATTCTAGTTATTAATTTTACTTGACGTTTAATGTAATTGTTTAAACATTGACATTTTAAAATAATTATTATTAAGAACATGGAAACAGGGAAAAAATTAGAAAGTAAAGTTATATATAAGGAACTGGAAGTGTGAAAAATCAATTCTTATTTCACATTATTATCGTAGCGTTTCTAACCACACCCTCGTGAGTTGAAATATTTAATACAATCGTGAATCATTTGGTAGATATTCGAAAAAAGAATCAATACAATATCATCTATAATTTACTATAGAAACTATTAAATTCAGAAAAACTAAAAAAAGAAAGCAATGAAATATTTAATATAATCGTGAATCATTTGGTGGATATTTGAATCAATACAGTATCATCTATAATTTACCATAGAACATTAAATTCAGAAAAACTAAGAAAAGAAAGACAAATTCAAACATATATTTACCCATAGTACGTAAAATATAATCAGAAATTTAACATTTTTTTATGATTATTCTCAACTCAAATAGAATACATTATTACAAAACTGACTTTTTGCAAATGATAGCTGCATCAGAGACTCGGGTTTCTATCGAGTGGTAAAAGCGTCGTATCTGTCTCGTGAATATGCAAACGAAAATAAACTAGTATTAAAATGCGTCGTCGACTATGGCACATATGCGAAGGAAACATTGTAATTGAATGATAGATAGTACAAATGCATCGCATTGATGCAGTTTAGAATTTGGATGCCAACTGACCGGAAGTACGACGTGCGGTGTATATTTCATATGATAAAACAAGGTTATGCGGTGATGCGAAATAAAGCAAGCGGAAATTAAGTTTCAGGAAATGAAACATTGGAACTTCGCAAAATTGAACTTCGAAGAACTCAATTTGAGGTTTCGAAAAGGGGGCACGCAAAAAAAGGTTCAGGATGCACTTCAATAGGGTTGCTCATCCTTAAAAATTGTGTTATTATATATAAATACTATATTCTGTAGAAATGCTGATAAGATTATTTAAAAAAATATGGAAAAGGCTATGATTTAACATTGTGCCAATCTTGTCCACAATGTAGAACGTCTATATAATTCTGTCGTAACCAGGACTTAAGAGATCAAGTCACGCCTAGTGATTTTGATTTCTTGCCATCGGCAAATACTTTACTGGATTAGAACTCGATAAAAATCAGCGGCGGAAAGATAGAGGAATAATACTCAGTCCTCGCGAGCTTATCCCTCGAAGGCTACATCGCAGCGCCCACTGATTAAAGTCCATAAAAATCGAAAATCGCCGCTTTTTCCTCGCTTCGCAAAAATACATAAACGCAAAGTCTCCCCCCCCTTCTCTCTCTCTCTTTCTCTTGCGCGCGTTTCCTACCTTTCAGAAAATATTAAATTTTACGACTGGCAAGACAGTAAAGTACATCTATCTATTTATCCCATTCCCCCCTTCAGCGCTCTTGTTTCCTTCCGCCGGCCGGGGGACAGGCTTTCCGAGAAACCCGTCGTACCTACCTGCACCGGAGCAAAAAAACCAGGAGGAGGAGGAGGAGGAGAGGAGAAAAAGAATGGAGAAGAGAGAGAGAGAGGCGTAATGACTGCAGGTGAAATCGACGATCCGCGAATGCCGCTGCCCACCTGCGAGCTTTACGGCACGCCTCGATTTCAATCGAGGAAAACAACGACGAAGGACGGTGGCGACCGAAAAAAATCAACGTAATTGCGACGGTAATGACGCTAATGACGTTAATAACGCGAGTCTCCCAGTAACGAGGCCGACGCAATTTGCCCCCGCGCGCGACTTTTGTGCGTGCTAAGAGTGTCGCTCTCTCTCCCTCTCTCTCTCTTCCGTCGTCTTTGAATTCGAATCGTAAAATGGTTTTTCTCGCATTCCGAGTTGCGGCGAGTCGTTTTTCCCTCGGTGACTTCCCTCCCTTTTCTTTGGCTCGGGTATTCCGGGGGTGAAATGAACTCGGCAATCGTGTGATGAATGAAGCCGCTGATCCTGGGATTTTGTTCTTTTATTTAGTTTCATGTTTTGTTACATTTGCACTTTTGACGGTCACAGTGCAACGTATCATTATGTTCATAATAGTAGAACAGTGTTCTAAGAAAGATGATGTTTTTTTAATATAACAACTGTATTTATTGGTAATTTAAAATTATTTAATTGAAAGAACTCAAAGACGAGATATCGAGATTACTGTTTTCAATAAAGTTTTAACAGTTTCAATCATAAAAATAAATTGCTTTACTCTCTTTACTCAGTAATATTTTAAAATTTACATGTAGAGTAGTGTACTGCCAAATTGATGTTATTTTATACCGCGTACGTTAATTAACATTACAGGTATTTTATTGAAAACTTACTGTGAGCTGACGAATTTCAATTAAAATTTAATTTAAAAATAAAAAATTCATTTTATAATCATGGCCGTGTATGTGGGGATATTATCATCTTTACCCATAATATCACGAGCCCAGGTTAATTGGACGATGATCGAAAATTTGGCATATAGGGTTCAAAGCAATCCGTTATTAGAACGCTGCGATGGTGAAAATGGGATAATACGATAAGAAGAATTTATTCTTTAATGAAGATGATAATGTCAGCTGGTGACGATAATAGCGCATTATTTTGAAACCTATTATTATTATTATATACGAAGCCTGATAAAATTAAAACATCATTTTTTTACTTTAAATCAGTTTATGGAAAATTGGACATATAATTAGCACCTTACTCACATTATGGTATCATAATTCTCAGAATTAAATTTTTAAATTTTATAAGTTAATTAATTGTTTATTAAATTCTGTTGTTAATTTTCGAATTTTCATTCAGAAACCATTCATGTGCATCATTGTAAGTATTAATTGCAAATTTCCCTTTTTGCGTGTTATTTTAGTATTTTTGCATTTTATTTAATCAGATAACAAGGTATTTTCATTATTTCTTGTAAAACATTTCTATTGGGTGAGCACGTGGATATCTTATTCTAATTTCGAATTCCTGAAATTAATATCACGGAAATAAAATTATTAATTTAAGGAATTAATGCGCAATTATTGCGTTAGAGGCCGCGAGGCCGCGGACCCATATAAGTGGTCTGCCCGGTTCTTTAATGATAGGCTACAATTGCAAAGAAAGTAATGGAATTTAAACGAATAATAATAAGAAAATGTGTAGGCACAAGATCGAATGTAAAATATTTGAATGTGTAAGCTAAAAAAATGAAATTACTGTAATCACGTAGGAATCTGCTCCGCCGAAGAACAGTAACTTATGCTAAAACAGCTTTTCTCCACTTTATTTTCACATCAATAAAATCATTATTTCTGCATTAACAGTAACCTCAAATTTGGCTTTTATAAAAGCAGAGGGCGCAGCTTGCCTTTTGAAATGCAGCTGGTCGGATTTAAATTTCAAAATCCGCCGTTCTGAAATTTTATATTCCAAGTCTTCATAGTTCGCCTTGCAAAAAAGAGCAGCAGCAGCAGCAGCCGTTCGCCATGCAAAATATTCCCCCACTATGAATAATAATAGAAACAATGACAGCCATGCGCAGGCGGTCATAAAACTTCCCATCGACCGTAAAAAGTGCACGTACAGTCCGTTAAAAAAAAAAGGTAAAAGAGATAACGAACGCGAGGACACGGCGTAATGGTAACTTTTGTGACAGGGTAAAAAATAAAAAAAAGGACTCTCGTCCTCCGAACATGTAAATCTAAGGATCGAAATTGCCGGAGTGCGGAGGAAAGACCCCCGCGAAAAGAAAGGACGATTGCGTGCGCGCACGCGCAGACTTGTAACGGAAGCCGTTAATCGCTTCGCGGAAAGTCGTTTCCCCCCCCCCCCCGCGTGATGCGCC
>UCOM01002450.1:0-26100 GCA_900474385.1 Ormyrus pomaceus | reverse complement strand
CCCCCGTTTCGAGTGTCGTAACAATTTGGTAACAGCAATTGTGAGCCCGATCTCTCCCCCTCTCTCCGGCTCGCCGCCTCTTAACGCGCGCGATTTTTCGCCGTGCGCTCGCTCGTTATCCATCATATCCCGCGCCAACATTTTTCTCCCCGCGGAGAAACTAAATATTATCTGTAAGCGATTCGAATTATTATTATTTGGCGATAATAATAATTAATCAAGATCCCCGGGATAAAAGGCTCGTTTTTAATTTACGCGGAAAATCAGGCACTACCGTTATGGCCGCGGTTATTGAATATGCAATTACCGCAATTTGTCTAGTAGTAATTATAAGCTGCAAGTGCTTTATTGTCAATAATGCGTTTGTCATACGCGAGCAGCTGCCTATTATGGTTCGTTATTAATGCACTTGTTACAATTTGACAAAAAATAGCTTCGAATTCATAGTCTCATTGAACTACGACTGCACGTTAGCTCCAAATCAATCGATAGACTAATTTCGCGCCTTAATTGTATCGATAAACCACTTTGGTTTTGTAATCAAACTGAAATTCGAAGCACTATCGTTTTATTTTAAGCTCGACAAGCCAAAGAACTCATTCGATTAAAGTGCACTGGCACCCCGCGAATAAGCAATGAGTTTTTCAGCTCTTCAACGAGCTCCAGCTATAATATTAAAAGCTTAATAGCCGCAGAAAAAGGCGGCCCGTTATTGTTCGATAAGGCATCGGATACGAAAAAGAGGCGAAATGACAATTGACAATGGTCAGGTTGCGCCAGGCGGCTGGCTCATTTTTTCCGCAACAATTGAACGATCAGCCCGGCGCTTTTTGCGCCCGCAAAGAAAGCTTAAACACAGGCCTTACACGCCTAACGCAACCATCAGCCGGCAATTATCTCTCGTTTCATGATTGTGTTTGAAATTTTTTCCCCCGCTCTCTCTCTCTCTCTCTCTCTCTCTAATCGCAGATCTCGGCGTTGTCCACCTCTCTCCGCGTAGTTATACACTACCGTATGCTCCCCACTATCTCTCGGCGTTTTGCTTTATCTCCCTCTCTCTCTCTCTCTCCTTCCATCCCGCGACTGGATGCATGCATGCAGCAACAACAAGACGCAGAGAGAAGGAGCAGAAGCAGCTCGGACACTTCCCCACCATTTAAGCGATTCCCCTCCTTCTCGCGCCCTTTCCCTCAACCTGTCTCTCGCGTAATCGAGAGCCGGCGGATGAGCAAAAAACGCGCGCCGCAGCCTCGATGGATATGCGTCGCGCGCGGCTCTTCCTTTCCGTCTCTCTCCCTCGCGCTTATTTGCATCTTTTCTTCGCGTCGCCTTTTCCCCGGAGACTTTTCCGCTCTCTCTCTCCCGAACTTAAAGTGGAGTGTCACTCAAGCCGTCAGTCGGCGCCCGGCCTGTTTTCTCAGCCTCCGTCTTGGCCTCCGATTCACTTTCCGGGAGCCTCATCTCTGGCCCGCGGCGGACATAAGGTCGCGGCGGGACGTTTGGGCCAGAGCGGCCCCTCGCTCGGAACTGTCTTCGCGGGCCTTGCTCGTCGCGGGGACGTGTGTGCGTGCGTGTCTCCCTCCCCACCAGGCGGCTCCCCGAGCTACCACCTCCTCTCGGCCGGCCTCCTCCTTCTCCCGGCCTCGGAGCCTACCTGCTCGGCGGCTGGCCTGCTCGCACCGGCCCCGGCCTCTCGAGAGGAGAGC
This sequence comes from Ormyrus pomaceus, assembly GCA_900474385.1. NCBI lineage: Eukaryota > Metazoa > Arthropoda > Insecta > Hymenoptera > Ormyridae > Ormyrus > Ormyrus pomaceus. Next base: position 24,394 of record UCOM01002450.1, on the reverse strand, counting down.
CCCACACATGTGTATGTGTACCTTCCTCTTCAGTGTAAGATCTGAACCAGCGGAGAACGCACGGCCTATTGTTATATCATTATCATTGTCATCCGGCGCTCTCTCCTCGCTCGGCGCGATCTCTCATGCCGCTCGCTTTTCCAACGGAGAGACGTAGAGCAGCAGCAGCAGCAGCAGCAGCAGCAGCAGCCAGCCGGTGGTGCCTCGAGCCCGCGAGTGTGCAGCAGCTTACCGCGGCTTGGCTACGCGCGCGCGCCTCCGCGATAACGAACGCAGTTCGCGAGTGTGTTTTTGCGAGTGCGAACTCGGGGGCCGTGTCGCTGCCGCCGCACGGCTCGTCAGCTGTTCGCCCGGCTGCCGGCTGCCCGTGCCAGGCATCCCTTTCCCACGGACGGAGGAGAGCGAGGAGCGCCGCAAGAGTCGAGCGGAGGTCCGCTCGAGCGCGAACACACGGCGGACAGCTTAGGATCGATCGCCTAATTAAATCGATTGGACTTTCGGCTTGATACACTCGCCTCTCGAGGAGGAGGAAGAAGAAGAGAAGCCCCCGGGGGGATAAGGATCGTGGAAAGTGTGATTTGTGTCGCGGGTTCAGTATATTCTCGGAAGAGGCCCGAGCAGAAAAGGGAACGTCCGCAGCAGCAGCCAGCAGCAGCCAGGAGCAGCAGCAGCAGCGGCGGTAGCAAAAAGCGAGGAGAGCGAGGAGTGTGCGTGATCATTGTACGAAAGTGCGGAAGATACATTCCAGGCTCCTCTGTTTCTTTGCGTTCCGCGCCGCTGGAGCCGCAGCGCGGCGATGCTACCAGGGGCAAAGTAATTGTGATGAGAAGTGATTTGTGCGGCGAACATCGCCGAGCGCTTGCGTGCTACTAGCAGCCGCCACAAGGATCTCGCTCGAGACGGTGAGTCTCATTTCTCTCTGATCCGTCTCTCCCTCCGTATGCATGCAGCCACTATATCCTTCGATAGCGCTAAGCGTGAGAAGCCGACGAGCCTCTTATCAGCCGCCGTTCGCCGGGTACCGTCTCGGACGACCTTCGGGGGGCGCTTAATTAGCGGCTGCTGCCTCTCGCGGTGCGTTTCCGAACGGATTTTATGACAGGTGGCGAACAGCCTTGCCGATACCGATCCTCGGACGCGATAAACGAGTACTGCGGGAAATCGGGAGTGTTCGAATCGAAAATCATCGTCTGCCGTGTTGATAATTAGATTTCTCCAGGGTTTTTACATTGCGGGAAAAACTTGAAGTGGATAAAGTAATTTAATCGCATTGCTAAGCAGACAAAAGCATGAATAATCATTAAGATTACTAAAAAGTTCGCTAATAAAAAGCCGCGCAGCGGGTGAACATGCAGTTTTCTAACTTATGTAATACATTGTCCATCTGCTTAATATAATGTTATTAAATCGCACAATCCTTCTTTTTACCAATGTCAAATGATTACATCATTTTTGCATTTAAATTCTGATTCAGTCAAAAAATGAACTTTCAAAATTACAACTTCTACAATGTACGTAAAAGCGGGAAAATCTGTGTACTTTTCTTGGCTTTCTCGTTGCCACATGTTTTAAGATACTTGAGAGTCCAAACAACACGTGTGTTTTTACAAAATTTAAAATGCAGGAATTATTTAAATTAGTATTAATAATGCATTACTTGAACCTAATTTGCTTTTTCTTTAATTTCCAAAAATAACCGGTGCGTGTCAGAAGCGACAACTAAACGTTCGTTTTCACAGAAAATGAGCCCTATTATCTTATTTAAAGCACACACGCGCATCCCATCGGTAATAAATAAAACTGCCTTTTTTGATCGACAATTTCGAGACAATTACATGACTAATCCACCACTTATCACTTAAACCAACACCAAAGTTATTAACCGCTGTTCAAAATTGACAAATTTTGCAACGGCAAGATCTCGAGACAATTAATATTATTTCAAAACCGCACAGAAAGAGATCTGAAATTGGAGCACGTGCTTACATAATCCGCAGAAAACTTTGACTTTCCTATCGCAATTACGTTCGTTCGACACGTCGGGCCAACACGTGCGAATAAACACGACGTTTCCCGCGCGCGCGCGCGCACTCGCCTATGACAGAATTAATAAATTCCCTTCCGATCGAACCGATACCGGCCTGTCTTTGTCTCGCGGAAACTCACGAAAAGCCCTTTCCCCGGGCCGCGCGCTACTCCGACTCTGCAGAAATTCGAGCGCGGCGAGGAAATAATTTATTAACAAACATAAATATCTCAGAGCCGGGAGACGATAATATCTGGCTGACAGGCAATGCTAACAATGCGGGTCCTCTCGCGCGCGCGCGCGCATTGCGCATACGTATACATGCATACACGTGGCGCGCAACTCGGATCACGTTTTCCGTGTCGGGGGAGGAACACATCGATTTCGCGAGCTCAATCAGCCCGCGCGCGATATATCCCCTCCGCGGGAGAGCCTTGTTCGGGTGTTATTAAAACGAATCTCTCGCGGCTTTACGAGGAAAAAGAGCGGCGCGCGGAAAACACGCGCGCCCGGTATGATCATAAAGCACACGAGAGCCCCAGCTTTACACCTCGTAAATTGCGCGCGCGCGGCCCGCAAAGAAATTTCACGCAAGCCTGAACGCCGATTATGAATTTTTAATTATAAGCCTTTTTTGTCGGAGCGCTGTTAACGCGCTCCGCTTTGTCTCGGGGGGCATTTGTTCGGTTAGCAATTCTTTTCAGACATTTGAATTAGAATGGAGCGAAAATGTATTTTTTTTTTTTTTTTTAAGCCGAGACAATGGAGCACTTGTGCGAAATGTGAATTAGTGATACTTGATTAAGTCACTGAACGGGCGAGTACAATAAATTAAACTCGTGCTTTTTTTATTATTAGCCGAGAAGAAGCCGATTCGCTTATCTTTCATTGAAAGGAGGTATAATTGTCCGATCAATTATTACCTTTTTCTCGATTGAGTTTTTTAAATGAAACCTTTAGAGCGAACGAGAGGTTTGAAAAAGCCTCTTTTTAGTGGAATATTTTCTCAATTTATTGTTAAAATCTAAGCAAATCAACTCGACAAAACCATTCCGTTTCCTAAGTGGAAGAACAAAAATTAGACTTCCGCGCCGTGCGAGCTGAAAGCGACGCGTTGTCAAGAAGCGAATATTAGAGGTGCTAATTTTTTTGTTCCTAGAACGCACAGAACAATGTAAGCAACGTCTTTCAAATTTCTGTGGCAGTTATTGTCTGGATCTTAAATGGAAAGTCAAAGTTTCTTTCTACGGACGGATATACGGATGGAAAACAAATGGAACAAAGATTCCGTAACAAACGAATCGCGGCAGGAGCCAAATTCGCTCTGGACTTTCTCGATTTCCCGAGCGACGATCCCTCTAAATCATCTCGCTTAAATTTACATTTTAAAAGCGGTGAAATCGGCGGCTAATTCAATTAGTCACTCTCGCGCATGTGCACACAGAAGACACGCGGCGAGAAAATAATTTCTACTTCTGATTTTCACGTGTGCTCGCGCCGCGGCTGACGATTTGCGCGCAGATAATTTTCCCTCCGCCTTTCTAAATCGTTTAATTGATACGGCGAACGGCGGACTTTCTTGACGCGGCCGTCAGCCGCGCACAGACACACCGAATGAGAGAGATGGGAGGAGGACGAAGGAAGGGTCAGTCCAATTAAGGGCGTATTTGTACACTTAAGTACGGCGGATATCGGCGCATAAATCGGACGGCGCATAGCAATTTATAGCCCTACCGAATGTCGTAAAAGCAGAGGCTACCTATTAAAGCTCAACCTTTGCCTACATTTTCGAGAGAGCGAGATAAGAGAAGAAAGTGCCGAGACACACGGCTCGACGATACAGAGAAGAACGTTTTTCTTCCCTGCCATTTCCGTTAGGTTAGACACAGACTCGTGCGTGCGCAAGTCGTCTCTGGTTAACGGATACAGTAGTTGCGTTTGACATTATCGTAATCCAATTAAGCGCGCTGCTCGCGGAGAGTCGGCCGCCGCGCTGCCTGCCTTTTTTCTTCTCCTTTTTTTTTCAGCTAATTTCAATCGCCGAGCCAAAAAAAAAAAAAAAAAAAATCGCTTTTCATCGATTCTAGCCTTTGACGTCAGTCTTTAGAAAGTAGGCTAGTGTGATTTTATTTACGAGAGAAATGGCTACCGGATGACATTTTGCACTTAGGAAAATTTTGTTTTCCCCGTAATGAAGTGATAAACTCTAATGTAAAGTGCTCCGTGCGCTAAAATTACGGCTGTATTTATTTATCTATGGGGAATTAAAACGTCCGGCAGTGCTAACAAAGATAAGAACCGTCAGTCGCGCGTAAAATATCGAAAAATCCTCGCAATAAAGATAAGAATTTAACGATGACAAATAGTCCGGCGTCATTAACAAACCGAATTAGCCGAGCGGCTCGCCGGTATTTTAATTCAATTAGGCCCATAGGCGAGTTTCGAAATCAAAGAGGCTCTCCTCAAATTAGCACAAAGGGCCGGAGCTTTCCAAAGCCCTTCACGCGCCAAGTCACAAAGCCGAGAGAGAGAGAGAGAGAGAGGAGCCCTTGCGGCCGAAAGCAGACGGGAGGCTGCACCTTTCGACGGGCGGCCATTTTTTTGCCTCTCTTAATATTTCCCCGACGTTTTACGACCTCCTTATATGATTTATGCCCGCCACCGTTTTGCAAAGAACCGCGCATTCGCGCGCCGTTAGCATGCAGAAACGAATGTTTGCGCGCGGCGCCGATTTCGTTATCCGCGCGATTCGAGCTGTATTATATATATTTTTTTTTTTTTTTTTTTCTTAATTAACTGCAGCCCGCCGCCGCTCGACCGGCCGACAATGACTGAAAACTTTCACCGCGCGCCACGCACCAATGGAAAACGGCGCCTCATGCATTATTCCGCGCGCTTTAATTCCTCCTCTATGACTGATAACGCAAGCGCATTGTTTACCGGCGGCGCGTATTGTCCGCGCGCGGCGGATTTTTCAATAAGCGATTTGCGAAACAGGTGCGCTCAAGCACAATGAGACGTGTCCGATTCTGGAGCATAATCCGTCTTCCCGGGCACAGAGCGCGAGAGCGGCCCCCAGTTCGCCTTGGCGCGGAAAATATGCGCGCGCGCCGAGAGCGGATTGTTAGCGCGGGCTTGTTTTGTTGCGCGTAACAGGTTGCGCGCTTTGTGAGCGCGAGGCGCCCTGGAAAAGCTTTTGTCGAGGCAGCGACGCGCGCCAGTCGCAGCCGGGCTTTCGTTTTTATGGAAATGACAAGAGGCCGCTTGATTTAAGGCTTCAATAAAACGATACGTCGACGGGAGTCCTTCCCGACCGAAAAATAGAAATCTCCATTTTCGCAATTAACGCGATATCGAGTTTCGAATCAGGTTTCTTTTTTACTCGGATTATACTACTTTGATACTCACTCAAAATTAAAACTCATTTGAAAGTTCTGCTTTGCCAAGCGAAAACTCTATCAATTTTCATTATTAGCTTTTTATTATTCATTCTTTTCTCGTTTCTTCGATACGACTTCTGACGTTTTGAGGTTAGCTACAGAACAGCTTTTTAATCGAAAACAAGTTGTAATCTAGATTACTTTGCATTTGATTATCCCGCAGTAGATGATAATTTTGGATTCAAAGAAAATTGATGTCCCTGCTTTCAACGGATTTGAATTTATGGTTATTCCGACAAATAAAAGTTATCTCCATCCGAGTTAAACAAAATATTAAAAGAAATATTATTAACACGTATACTGTTCCTTTAATGTAATTTATATTCTGCGCGCGGAATATCGTTTTACATGATACACAACATATCTTTGGCCGTTTTTCGAAAATTTAACTCAGCCGTTTCCTGCTTTCCTCGAGCATTAACAATTTGCTTTAAAACCCCGCGCACAATTGACAGTATAATTTATCGTTCATTCCAAACTAATAAATAAGTCCGCCGTTCTCAAGGCGATTTCCAGAAAAGCCCGGCGATTTTTGCCGTCGCTTTATATATATTTAAGAAACCCACGCACCGGCCAAAGGCTCCTTAAAACTTTATTACACGCAATTACCGCGCGAAGTAACATTCCAAGAAATTTGCCCACACCTCGAGCGAGCAGCCGCGCTAAGCACCGCGATAACGTTAGACGCCGAGGCTAAGCGCGTCCCTATAACGCTCTATCGTACAAGCGAATAACATTTTATTATCATCCAGTGCAGGCACCTGCACTCCCCCGTCCTCCGACTCTCGCCGCGAAAGTTCAACGACGCCGGGTCATCGCTCATTTACAATCGACAAGTTTGCCTCTCCTCCGCTCGGGCTATTTATTTCGCGTAATAAAAAGCTCTCCGCGCGCGCCGCGGCCCGCGAAGCCGTAATAAACGCGGGGGGGGGAGGGTGATATTTTTGCGCGGCTTTTCAATAACTTATCCGGGCTGAGATCTGTTTATGCGAGGACATTGACGTGTCTATTAGCTGCGCGCGCGCGCGTTGCTTAGCCGGGAGATATCGGTATATCTAGGAAATCTCATCGGCGGATTATAATCGGTGCACTTCGGCCTCGTTGCATATACAGTCCTCGCACGCGACGTCGAGCTCGATTAATTTCGCCGCACACCGCGAATTATCGGCTAATGCGCGACCTGTAATTGAGTTGGCTTATCTACGGGGCGCCCTGCTGGCAGAGTCGGCAGAAAAATCTCGCCTAATCGATTGCTTTATCGGGATTATGCGTGTCCGCGACGCGGGGGCTTGTTTTATGGACAATGAGGAGCGTGTTATTGGAACTCGGGGCACGGCTAAAGAAACTCCAGATTTATGGGGAGGAGAGGCAATGCCGCAAGGTGCCTTGATCGGTATGGAGAGGTTCTCTAATTTACCTTTTATCTCGGAGATAAGAAGCGCTTTCAACTGTTGCTAGATAGTCATAATAATTTAATAAGATGAAGTTTTATTATGCCGAGTTGTAGCCGTAAATTTGCAATTCGAAATTGGAAAGAGACTTTCATCGTACGATCTAAAGCCATAAATTAAATGAAATATCTGGAATTCTATCCGTTACTAAAACCGAACTTTTGTTTCTGTTATAAGCCTTTCTAGATTCCAAACAAGAGGTGTTCGCAGGGGTCCATATAATTTTCATCAAAATTTATCGAATTTATAATGCCGCATTAACATACAAACGACAGGGAATTCTCATTGAAATCTTCGGCTTCGAATTCGTGAACCATCGAAAACATAATTTACGCATTATGCATACTTTGTATCATCACGGTTTTCATCTAGCTCGGGTCATCAATCATTCGACTCCGGTGACCAACTCTATAATACCAATAAGCCATTAAAATTTTACATTAAATCATAACAACAACGCGACTGACTTGCCTACGCACCATAACGCGAGAGGAATAATTCTCATATCTCCATATAAATGAATGTTTTTACGGCCAGATTTTTGCATAATGTTAAAAGTAACCAGTTCAACGTCGGCTCGGTAAGGAACCGCCTATTTGTTAAAGAGGTGTTTTTTGTCAAAGGTCAACATTTTTGTTGATTTTATTAAAAACAGCAACCTATTCGAAGAAGCATTGAGCTCAGAATAATAAAATACAAATTAGCGGACAAATGGATCCCAAATAATATTTTCTTGTAGTTATTCGCATCGACACACCGAACAAAGGCCAAATTCAATCAATGCAACCGCAAGTGACAATCTCCCTCGTTTCCTTTGTACAGCTCGAGACGAGCCGGAGGTGAAAAGCCTTGGCAGGAATGTCCAGGAGTGCGTGATTCACGCGGAAGAGAGGAAGAAGGGCGCGACGACGGACTTGTTCGCCCACTTATTAGGCGCGCGCCACTGGAACGAACGCAGTAAAACGGGCTAGCGCCGCGCGGCGCGCGCGCGAGTGAGCCCCGACTTTTAACGATCGCGCAAAGGTTCCTTTTAATCGTAAACGCCAGGCGTAAAACGAGCCGAGAGGACGCGAAAACGTACGCCGAGTCGAGTCGAATAAATACCTTTTACAGTGACGGAGCCTCGCGGGGAAAACATTGTCCCGAGAGCAGCGTCTCTCCTGTACTGCTGCCTCTGCCTTTTAATTAAGCGCGAGTTACTGTATTGCCGTTCGCTCTGCTCGTCCAGCTGCGGATTATCTTGTGAAGCATTAATTTTTAAATAATTCCAATTCGTTCGCTCGTTCTTCCTCGATGCTCGAAGCGAACGGAATCCCCTCGCGATCTAGATTCGAGAGCCTTTTAGCCGGTGATTGACAAGCGTGGAGTAAGCTCGCGAACAATATTAGAGGCCGGGAGGTAAGCGTCAAAAAATGAAACCTGTCCCGGCGAGCCGGAATTCAAATAAGAAGCGAGCCTCTCGCTCGGTCGGGCACGAGGCGGCTAGAGCCACCTAGAAGGAAGTAGGCGAGAATCATCGATTAGGGTAAAAAAATCGTCAGAATTCCTGCTCGCACGCACGATGTCGATCGGCACGTTTCTCCTCATTCCCGATTCGCATTCCTAATAAGCCGTAAATCACACCTCTCCATCTCTCCTTCTGCCGATAAATCGAGGATCGAAAAGAGAGAGAGAGAGAGAGAGAGGAGGGAGAGGAGAATAAGAGCGCGCGCGCGGCGGGAGCGCAACGGCCCTGTCCCGCCGATAAGCCCTCCGCTCCTCTTCTTCCCCCAGCTCCTTTTCTTACTTTGAGCGAGAGAGAGAGAGAGAGAGAGAGAGGAGTATAAAATTTAGGGCCGGCCGAGCATTAATTTAAATTGATCGATCGCCCTCGCCGAAGCAGGCCGCTGATCGGCTATGACGATGGTAAAGCAAAATTGCTCTCTTCGATGCAATTTCGTACGCCGGGACAGCGTCGTCGTTTTTGCCGCTCAAGCGCCGACATGAGTGATTACCTCTGATAACGCGGCCGCGCGAGCGCGCGCCACCGCCGAGATGAAAAACAATGCTGCGCTTGCGAGCGCGCGCAACGGCCGTAAGAGGGCCCCGGCCCCGAATTAGCATACGAAATTTTCAGCTCGAATTATGGATGCGGCGGCCCCGGAGAGTGGACGACGAGGCACCTGCGGTTCGAGCCGCAGGATAATTATTTATAACTCTTCGCCGAGCGCGCGCGGCCCGAGTAATGAGATCTTTTAATGCGCGCTCCCTCGGCTTTTTAGTGCTTTTAATGAATGCGCGCGCACAGCCAGTCGATGGAAATCGCGATTCGACTTTTTCTTTCCTCGATTATATGGAAAATCATTTTAATCACTGGGAGGCCGAATGAATAAACAATGCCGCGAGGAAGCGTCGCCCCGCCGCAATCGCAATTTCAATTTACTCCATTGCAAAAAGCTACAGAGTCGAGCGCGAAAGAGTTTTCTTCCCCGATTGCGCAATCGCCGAGAGACGCTCACCGAAATGGAGCAATTTCCCTGCTTTCTGGAATAAAGCGAGGCATTGTGCAAGCCAGACTTACGGCCTAATTAGGAAAAGCTGGGCATGGGAAAAAATGCGCAAAGTCGGACATAAAAGTTTTAACTGAACAGTAAATTCCGAAGAATACGTCGTTAATTTATCATTAATTTACTCGCTTGAGCGGCGATCGTTTCTCCGGACTTCGGTACACACCGAAAATCGTTAAAAAAATCTCTCGTAAAACAGAAAAATTTTCGTTGCCCGGACGCGTTGAGCAGCGCGATAAATTAAGGCGGGCCTCTCTCTCTCTCTCTCCAGCTATTTGGATTTTATCTCCCATTGTGACCATAAAATGTATTTCCTTTAAAAAGCGTCCGCGCGGCCCCGGCGAGCAATCAACAATAAGCGGGACATGATTTACGTAAAAAGAAGGTGTCTCTTATCCCGGCCGGCTGGGGACATTAACGAGCGCCGCCAAGTCGGCACCGAATTCATATCATTGTCCGGTTTTTCCCTAATCCCGAGGCGTAACCTGAGCATTAAGGGGCCCTCTAGCCGAGCGAACGCCTCGCCCGAGAGAGAATTCCGACGGCGGGGAGACAGCGTTCATTTTATCGCAAAGTTCGACACGGAGTTGCGCCGCTCGCCGTAACCCCGAAACAAGCTCGAATCCCCGCGTCTCGTGCGTCTCATTAGAGGCGGAGGAAGGAGAGAGAGAGAGAGAGAGAGAGAGAGAGAGAGGACGCGAGGCGAAGGACATGTAAGCCGTTGGGTGGCGAAGCGCTAAACATCCACAAAACGAAGTAGAAATAGAGAGGAGGATCCCAGGCGAAGGACCGAACGGAATAATATGGAAGGATGAGACAAACGAGCGAACACGCCGAATGCTAAAAAGACGCGAAGCGCGAACCTTCAAGCCGATCTCTTCGCTCTGCGCACCTTTATGTGGCGACGGGAATCGAGCGGCCGCCGATGGACAATAATAAGCGGCTCTCTCTCTCGGGATTGTTGCGGATACGCGCGGCTTTTTATTGTCAAAAAATACTGTCTCGCATCCAATCCTGCCTTTCAGCGAGCTCTGCAAATATTTACTTTTGCCTGGCTGAAAGGCGAATAAAATTTTAACAACTTTCTCGCGTCCTTACACTCGTAGAAATGTTGCCGGCGCATTCGCTCGACAATAATTATAGATTTAAATCGACGTTGGCGTAACGGAACCTGCTTTAAAAAAGTCGAAAACAGACAAAAAAAAAAAAGAAAGTTTCCGAGAGGCAAGGATGAGCAAGCGGTGATAATGAGGAGGATAGATCACTCGGCGGCGGCGGCGGCGGCGGCGGAGAAAATGAAGAAAAATGTCGGTGGAATTTAAAAACAAGAGGCCAATCAGAGAAACGAAAACCGATGAAGCGGTAAGAAAATGAGGGCCCCGTCGATAGAAAAATGCGCGCGCGAGGATACGTCGAAAGCAGGAAGAGCGAGAGAGAGAGAGAGAGAGAGAGAAGAGAGAGCGCGTACGGGGAGAGGGGAAAGAGAGCCGCGCTCTTACGAGCTGGACTGGTTCAGGGGCCTAATTAGTCAGGGATATATCTGGAATCTTATGAGCCGAGTTTTGTAGGCCTCCGCGTTCGGTTTTCTGCGTGTGTACGCTTACGCTGCCGGCGGGATTAGCATACAAATCGATTTAAACTCGAGATAAATAGCCGCTCTCGGGTGGATCCAAAGGCGGAGGGGGCAGCATTATCTTGTCCACCGGGCCCCCGACGATTAACGCTTTTATGTGCTTTATACTTTACAGTCGCTCTCCTCTCTCTCTCTCTCTCTCCCTCTCTCTCTCGGCCGCATAATAAAAGACTAACTGCTTTTTATCGATATACCATTTGACGATCGCGAGGCCGTTCCGTTTGTCAACCGAAAATTAAGACGCGACCGCTTCTCGGAGCCCTGAAACACACCGAAGGCAGTTTTATTGCCCGGCCGATTTTTTTTAAGGCCTCGGCCTCAAAAGATAATCGTAAGTAGCTGCTCTCACTTGATTAGAGCCGTTTAATTCCCGCCTGGAAAAATAAGACGCTGGTTTGTTATCGAGTGGCTGCAATGGTACCAAAGATTTTAATAAACAAGCTTTTTGTTGATTAAAATTTTTGATAATTAATACGTCTGCATAAGGAAAGAAAACAGTCGTCACCTAAAATCTCACGCTTGTTAAGGTTTAAAATATAATAGCTAGATGCAAAATTTATCGAAAGGCTCGTCCCGAAAGCATGTGTTTTCACCATTAATCGCCGAAAAAATACTTCTCCGAATTTCTCTCTCCTCGCTAATAGTATAATTAAAAGATAAAAAACATTCCTCCGATAAGTGATTATCCATTAAATATTCGATGAAATGTTTTTTTCAACACTGCTATTATATAATTCATTCGGGGGCCGTTACCAACGTTCGTTCGAGCAAAAAAAAAGAGGCGCTGACGCACACTTGGAATTTCTAAAAACGCGAGAAAAGACCGGATTTATGCAAAACACCCGTCCGGGTCGAGCCTTCGATTATTTACCGCGAATAATGGCGTCAACTCCAATCAGGCCGCCGAATAATCAGATCAGACTTCAAATTGACGCTTTTTTTTTCTAGTAATCTAATTTCTTAGGAAATACCCCGCAGCTTAAAAAAAAAGCAACGTTTAGACCTCCACCTGCGTCTATGACTCATTCGGATTTGAAACTATAAAAATTGGCCCGTAACTTTCGGCCCGCCGCGGCGTATCGCTGAAAAAGCCAAGTTCGTTAACAGGTAGTCAGCGCAAGCATAAAGCTTTCAGCGCACTTTTCACTATAAATAACGCAGAGGGACGAAAAAGCAAAGACACTGTAACGAGGCGAAGGAGTCCCTCTCTCCGCTTGAGCGTTTCTCCGACTACCCCGTCGTAGCTCTTTTTCTCCGCATCGAGAGGCGCATCGATTATTTATCGACTCTAACGAGGCTGCGGCTCTGGATAAATTTTCGAGCGCAGCTCCGCGCATAAACGGAAACCCCGGTGAGCGCCCCGTCTCGTTCATCTTCCCTATTATATTACAAATTTGTCCCGTTACGAAGGAGAGAGAGAGAGAGAGAGAGAGAGGGAGAGAGAGTCGGGGCCTTTTCTGGGGCCCCGTCTTTTCTTCCACATATTATGTACCTTGCGCAAACGGATTAGAAATATTAGACCCGTCCTGCTCTCGCGCGCTCTTCTCTCCTCCTCCTTTTTTTTTCTCCTGCCTTATACTTTATTCCTCTCTATCTCCGGGCGTATATCCCTGTTTCTCCATTGTTTACGTCTCGATGCCCTTGTCGGAGGAGATTTATAACCTCGAATTAGAGTTTTTCAACGTCAACGGCGTTGTTTATTACCCGGAGACAGCTCGATCCCATGGCGGGTTCGATGAACTTCTTAAAGAAGAAAAAAGACTCTCGATTTATCGAAGTCAAATCGCGGGAAGAGCCGGCCTTTCTTTTTTTGAATCACGGAGATTCTCTCGCTTTTGAAGTCGACGGGAATCGGGGAGAAAAAAAAGGCTTAAATCTTACGCGCCGCGCGCCGATATCGAGGAGACTCATCTGGAAAAAATTTCTCCCGACGAGATGCTCCTCTCTCTCTCTCTCTCTCTCTCTCTCTCTCTCTCTGCCTCTCTCTCGCGGTGCTCTGTACTTTTTACCTCGCGGCCAGCCGCTCTGATGTATTGTTTCTTATTACGTCCCGTATAAAAGCACAATGAAAACTGATGATTAGCCTTCGATTTTAAGTACCTTTGAATTGCAACATTTATTTTCAGCGCCGTATGACGTATCCGCGCGGTTATTTACTGTGACTTTTGAAAGATATGCCAGTTCGTATCGAGATGCTTATCTTAATAGATTTTTTATAGTCCGTAAACATTTTAAGATACGTTAAAAAGAACTTGTACGAATCGAACAATCTTTACATTTGTAGCGCTCAACTACTCCTGTGCAATCACAAAGCATTAGAATTTTTATCGTTCGACTTTCTAATCTTCGTAATGACCGCGGATTTCCTATTGTACCCAGAGCACAATTCAATTGCGAAAAGTAAAAAATACCTCCTATCATTTAAATAAATGAAGTGCCTAATGATGTGGAGAAAAAACGCTTTCTAAAAAGTCATCGATATAATTTCAATGCTCGCGTTGAACTCGTCACTTCTTTGAGTACCAATCATCCTTCTCTTTTATTCTTCATCGGCTCCTCACGAAGATTAATGGTATCAGAGATATTTTATTGAAAATAAAAAATCAATTACTCCGCACGAAAAAAAGATGCAGTCAACTTTTTTTTATCAGAACCTCAAAAAGAACAACGCACATTTTTCACAACTTTTCCAGCAGCCGCCTACTTAGAAAGACCGTAACTCGCCGCGCACAATCCCCCCGAGAGGAGCCCCGAAGCGAAAAACTAGCCTCATCTTTCGCGGCGCGCGACTCGGTCACATAGGAAGCGGGTCGGGCGGGCAGCTCCCACGCGCGAATCTCGATCGCTCTGATCTCCCGGCCGCAAGCTCTCGATTACGTCAGTTGCGTTCGAGAGAAGAGAGAGAGAGAGAGAGAGGCCGGAAAGCCGCTCTCGAGCGCAACTGGGACACTCTTGAGGCGGATGAACAGGTGAGCCGGCGTAAATCGGGGTGTGCGCGAGGGGGGACACGGCCCCGCGCGCCTTGGACCGGGACCAGCTGCTAAGCACCTCTGTATAATGCACGCCCCGCTACGAGGATGTTTGTCAGGTGATTCGACACCTCGACCTTTGCGGGGATAAAGGGATCCCGGGGCCGAGGAATTTGAAACTTTTTTTTCGAGGCCCAGTTTATCGAGCTCTTGGAATTCTTTCCTTGGCTTCGCGAGCCGCTGGTAAATAATTCGAAACTTTTCAAAACAATAATTTGTTCGTTTTGCCAATCGCGAATTCTTCTTCATTACGTAGTTAAGCCGAGGGACGCGCGCTTAATCTCCTAAAGTGGAAGGTGCGCAAACGAAGAAAAAGAAGGAGATAGAAAACTAGTGGACTACACAACAGGTACTCTGGGACTTGCGCAATGTTATTCTACTTTCGAATGCGGCGTATATAGTAATAGTAGCGGTGCTTTGCGCGAAAAAAGTGCGCGCGCGACAGTTTGTCTTTTCCTTTTTTTATTCGCCGTCTCGCTGCTCTACCTGTATAATGATTTTAATGAGGTACCAGTTGATTGATTACGCCGCGTTGCGGAGCGCGCTGTAGGGTGTAATTGAGCTGTCGATTCATTTGGTCCTACAATGCGCGCCGCGCTGCCGGTCTTTCCGTTGTCCGATGAAGATTTTCTCTCTCCTCGAATGCCTTCCTAAGTACCGCCTAATTACCTAAGCCGGACGGGCCTCGAATATAAATCACCGAAGGCCTGCATTGTCCGCGCTTTTTTAGCCCGCGGTTTTTGTCATATTTTTAGATTCCGCCGGCCAGATTGTCCGGATTATTATTATATAAGGACAAAAGCTCCGCGTTCGCTTTACCGGGAGATTCGGATCACCGATTTCAGCAGGAAATTCAGCGTACGCAAAGCGACAAAGGAGCGAAAGCGAAAATTTTCAGAAAAATCCCGAACTATAAATCTCGCGGTGTGTTGTACCGCCTATCAATCACGGCCGCGCGGTGAATTATCAAAAGATAAAGGTGAGTAATCGAGGCGAAAACGGCGCTTTTACCGGCGTAATGAAATTCCGGCTCGCGAATGTCGCCTGCACTAAATCCCGCATCGAAAGGCGGCCGGTTGGGTGGGTGCATCGCCTCGCTTAAATTTAGCCGGGCGCACCCGGAGCGTGTGACACTCTCTCTCCCTCTCTCTCCCTCTCTCTCTCTCTCGGCCGATGGCAAGGTGTTGAAGTTAAAGGGTCGTATTTTGGTCCGCGCCTCGTCGTCGCCGCGCGGCCACGTCACTCTCGCCCAGATAAATCCGCTGCTTTGTACGAACGAGCCTCCGGGCGACTTTTCTGCGAGGGCCGATTCCCGGCCAATTAATAGTCCAAAAATTGCAGCCCGTCAATCTCCCCTCTCGAAATTTCGCGAAGGTTCGATTTCGAAAATCAATGAACGCGCGAAAGCTTCGATGAAAGTTATATCTTCTCGTTATTAATATTTATTAATTCTCACGTACGGATTCGATCGGAATCGGGCGCGTAAAGGCTTTTATAAAAATTCTCCTCTCTCTCTCTCTCGTAGAGACACGCCCAAGCGAGAGATTTAATATCTCGAAAATGATTTGTAATACCAAATGTTGGCCCCGTATCGGCGGCAGGGATCTCGCGAAGGTTAGCCGCTATATACACTCGAAAAGCAAAGTTCACGAAGCAGGTGCAGACGCGGCCGCGGCGGCAACAAATCATTTCCTCACATAATTCCAGTTCCACGGCGAGCTCTCGCTTTACAAAGGCATCCCCGCGTGAATTATGTCGACGGAAAAGCCTGGAAATATAAACGTCTCCCGATCCACGATCGGCTCTCTTTGACGCGGCTCCGGAAAGCGCGAGAGAGAATCGAGAGGAGGGGGGGACGAACCCTTTTAAACAGTATCTCGGCATTTACTGTTTATCAAGGAACCTTTAGTTTCGTTAAAGCGATTATGTAGCTTTTCGGCATTCCCTCCCGAGAGGCCGGAACGATCCAATCTTATCTCGAACGAGCGCGCGAGGGACCGCGCATAAATTATTACGCGAGAAAGCAGCTCGAGAGGAGAGCCTTGGATTTCGAAAGCAGCAGCAGCAGCCGCCACTCGATCTTGTAAAAAAAAAAAAAAGAGCGGCGCTCGTTTTCCCAGCCGGACGATCTTCCCCGGGCCGCACAAAGGATCGGCTCTAATCGAAGAATGGCGGTAACGACTGGACACAAAAGCCCCGCTGTTTTTTCGGCCTAATATACGCGAGGCCGCCAGGAATAAAACCGACCGACACCGGCGGGGAATATAATAAATTCTTGACGCCCACAAGTAAAACGCGATGTTGATAGAAAAAAGTTTAATTGTCCGGAGGCCTCTTTTCTATGGAAGCGACGGGGCTCTTTATTATTTTTCTCCTTCTTTTTTTTTTCTCCGAACAGTCACGGCAATCGCCGCGCGCGCTCGTTTACGATATGGGCAATTTCTTAGCGGTTCTTATTTCTTATGGTTTCCGGCCAAGTTTATGGAGTGAGCCTGTATCGTGCTGTACCATCTTTTGTCATTTCGAGAGTCGTCGTAATACGAATTCTTATCCACCGCGAAGCGTTTTATTTGCGCCTTTTTATTTGCAGAAACGACGAGCGAAAACTGCTATCTTTCCAACAAAATTAAATTATCTAGCAAAAGCCTTTTAACGTAGCATGCAGATACACAACTTAAAATGAAAAACGACTGGACGCCTAAGGGTGATTAAATCTTTTCAAGGTCCGAAAAGGTGTCCGATTGTCCCCAAAAGAAAAGGAGGATCCGCGCGAAGAGGGTCAAAAAGTGTACTCGCGTGTGCGAACCAGATGCGCAATACTCGCGGCCTTAGGGCCTCGACTGGTCTCTCGGCTCGATGTGTGCCCGTAGAAGGCCGGCGCACCTGTCGACTCGTCGTCCGGGCCACACCGCGGGTGAATCGTTACTACGGAATTAACCGAGAAAGACGTTATTGCTGCTCGCGAAGCGGAGAGAGAGAGAGAGAGGAGCTTATAAAGCAGGCAATTACCCCGGGAGCGAGGAGCTACCGCCGGCCCATCCCTCCCGATAGCAGAAGAATTCGGCCGCAGGACGCGGAGAGAAAGGGACACGAGAGGAGAGTATAGATGCGGCCCGATACCGTTAGCGGGGCCTCTAATAAAGTAAATAAAGAGCCTGCCGGACAAGTTGCTCGCTGCCGCCGCCGCCGCCGCCGCCGCCGCCGCCGCCGCTGCCTCCCCTCCTCCCGCAGATCTCTTCTCTCTCTGCTCTTCGCCGAACTCTCCTCGGCTCGTCCTTATTCCCGCTGGTTCCCTCTCCGAGAGGCAAGTGGCCTATGGGGCAGAGGAGTGGGAAGGCCGCCAAGAAAATTCGTGAATCGAGAGAAAGAAGACGCAAGAGCCAGGCGGCTTTCAATGCCAGGCCCGAGAGCGCTTTATTTTCGGAGTTCGAAAGGTGCCCCGGCTGGGTAACAATGAATGAGAGAGCTTCGCTATTCTGAATAGGCCTTTTGGCTTCGCTTTGCACGTCTGCTTTCTCCGCTGATTTACTTTCCTTTTTTTCTGCCCCGAACAAATGCTTTCTTTGCGAACCCTTTTCAGGGCCGACTAATTATTGCAAATTTCCTGCATTTTTTAACTATATATATGCAAATTAATGAAGTCCAAATATTAATAATGAACGATACATTTTAAGAAGATGACGTCGATTTTGGGTAATGAACCCAATATTATTAATACAAGCAAGTTATCGACTTGAGAAGACAACGGAAACGTAACGGGAATTGTCAAAAAATGATCGATCCCAAAAATAATCCGAAGCGGCGGCTCGAAACAGGTTTATCAATAATTTCAAGACAAACACACACGAGGCGAAGAACTCGCAAGCGTCATAAATTCGAGCGACGACTCATTAATACAGAAAGTACTGCAATTATCGGGCGCACGTGGAGAACGTTATCAAACAATAACGACAGGTTTATCAAAACAGAGAGCAAACAGCCGGGGAAAAGGCGTCAATAACACGTCACTCTTGGCTCGAAAGCCCGCTCGGAGAGCCGCCTCTCGATAAAACATAAACGGCGGCGAGTATTAGCAGCGCACCTCGTCCCGCCTCGCCTCGATATTCCGCGGGCGCGACTGTATCGGCCGGCGTAATCAGCGTGAACTCTTAAATTATACGCGCATTATCGTAACGTACAGAGGCGCGACACGCCGCGACTTTCCAGACTGGCTCTCTCGATCGCCTGCACCTGCCGCGTAGGCCGGCCGCGCGAGAGACCGGCCTTTTATAACGCATTCCCCGGGACAGATACGACTTTATGCGCTATACGCGCCTTTTTCCCCTCTCACTCTCGGCCGCCGCCGCCGCGGCCGCTTGTTTGTTTGCGCTGTCGTGCGTGGCTTTTGTTGCGCCGATTAATTAGTTTTTTAATGCCCGCTTTAATGCGGGGCTCGAGATTTACGTATTCTAGGCCTTTATTGGAGGCAGCTGCTGTAACTTTTGCGTTAACGCTCCTCTGGATTGACGGTTGAATTATGCATCGGTTGCAGTCGCGCAAACGCGTAACTTCTTTTTCATTCGCATTACATAATTAGAAACGCAGTTTAGCAAAATGAGCCTATTTTTTTCAGTAGATCTATACGACCGAAAATACGGATCTATTCGAAAGCAAGCGGCCGAGTCGCGCGCAGAGTCAGGTCTGGCTCGCGCGCGCTCCTTTCTTTCTTCGGCCGGCTATCGAAAATGCTCTCGTTGTGCAAGCGCGACGTGCAGTCTCCGGGCTTTATACGGAAAGCGGAGACATTCGACGCCTCCGGACGGCGGCCGCTCTCCGTTGTCTTATGAATTTCTCTCTCTCCGCGGCTCTCTCGGCGCTTGGGTGCCGTTATTCAAGCGACTCCTTGTTATGTGCCCCGGCCGCCGAGGTCCTTAAATAGGCAAAGACTTTAATGAGAGCAATTAGGAGAAATTGCTCTCCGCCATCATCGGAGGAAAAAGGCTTTGACAAATAGCCGAGACGGAGGGATCGCTTGTATTTTTATGTAAACAACGGTGTCTCGCTCTCGGCAGAAACAACAACAAAAAAAACTGGTCATTATTTAAGTGCACGGCAATTATATATTGGACACGAGTCGTGTTCTTGTATAATTGATGCTTTCGTAAATAAAGATAAACTTTTTTTTCGAGAAACGCGGAAAGTTTTTTGCTCCAGCCAGAAAATTGACAGTCTTAACATTCCCCCTATGTATCCCCTTAACCTTTGATCCTGGCTGCAGCTGTTGTAATTAAATTTCCCATTTGCGCCGTTTATTATCATTAACTAAATCAAATTCAATTACGGATTGTCCCGCGGCGCTCGCACAATGCGCCATAATTAACGGAGCCCCGCGCGGCGTTATTTCGTGCGCGCGCGCGCGCGGTTTCGAAAATCGCGCGGCGAGAAAAGCGCTCGCGACGAGGCGGCAGCGGTATTAATTTGAAAAGAGCCTGCGCTCTCTCGCACGGTCTAAAGATCATCTGCTCAGATAAAAGCGGCACGCTTAAGCGGCTGCTTTTCTCCCCCCGGCATAATAAAAGGGAACCAATTTTATGCTCCATAAATTGTTTTCTCAGTCGCGTTAAAGTCCAAAGTGTTAAATTGCACAATGTACTTACGCGCCGCGCCGCGGATTTACGTACAAAAGCCATTATGCCTTTCTTCATAAGCGCGCTGCTCTCGGAGGATCGGCTCGTTTTCACATGTCGCTAATGGAACGCACCGCCGTCGCCGCCGCCGTCGTCGTCGCGCGCGCGCGGTGGCAATTAACGATTATAAACGGAATATTTTCGTGTATTTTTCCGGGGAATAATGAACCGGCGCGCGCTCGCATCGAGAAAAACTGACATTTTAATCTGCCGCGCGGCGCGGCGCGGCGGCGCGCACACCGGAAAGAGAAAGAGAAATCTAATTTCCTGCGCTGACGTTAAACGTCAAAGCCGGCGTAAAGTACGCGCACTTTCGCGGCGGCTCGAAAACCTAAGCGCCTCCATTACGATCGAATAAATTAAGCAGTCTCCCGACGCTCTCGGCGTTGCTAATCTCTAAATTACGAGAGGCTCCTCGCGCCGCCGCCGCCGCCGCCGCCGATCTCGAGCCAGCTGCTCGATAAAGTCCACACTCGGATCTGCAGATCCTCGGCCGCGATAAGGCCGCTTATAATTTCTGAAATTAATATCCGCTTCGCGGGCTTCGGGCTTTTAATTGAGGGGGCTCGCGTAACGGAGGCGCGCTCTCGCGGCTGTAGCGTGTGTGTCCCTCGGAAGCGTAAGGAAAGAATGTAATGAGACCATTGTCTCTCTCGCGCTTTGGCTCGCGTCGGTGCGCGGTGGAAAGCGAAAAGGCCGCGTCTCGTTACCGGTGCGCGCGGAGGGGAGCTTTATCACCCAATTATCATTGACAACCGAGCGCGACCGACAAAAAGCGTTATAATGCCGCCGCCGCCGGGGGAACATTGTTTTCGTTAAACTCGGGGGCCTTTCTCCCGCTCCTCGCCGCTTTGCGCCGCTTTGCTAAGTAATCAGCCCCGACATCTGCATACAAGCGTCGCGGTGACACGCGCGCGTGCGCGCGCACGCGAAGCCCGAGCGCGCGCACGCACGGTGTGTATGCGCGAGGCGAGGCGGTAAGGAGAGCGCGAAAAACGGGCTCCTCCGCCTTTGTCTTCCTCTCCTGCCCCGTCGACTTTTTCTCCCTTTCTTATACTCCCGCGGTGAGCCGGAGAGCTTCCTCGCAATTTATTACGCATAATGCGAGAGAGGAGGAGAGAGAGGAGCTCGTTTTGAGGAGAGCTTTTGTATGAGCATTGTCCGAGGCTGCGCGCGTCGTCACCGGCCGATGGCTTATCGCGCTTCTCCGCGTCTTTAACTTATTGACAATGCCCCCGGCAAATGGAGAATACTAATAATGCCGCTTTGTATTTCTTTTTACGTGTTTGAAAAACGATTTTCTGCAGCATCTTTTACTATTCCGAGCTTCTCGCACTTCGGCGAAGCCGAGTACACCGTTGCCGTTTAAATGTTGACTTACGACGTACACTCCATTCTTTGTAATTCCTTTGAAAAATTCTTCCAAAATCGCTACTAATCGAGGGTGCCGGTACCGTGCAGAAAATCTGCCCTGCCTCTCGGAAACGAGCGTCGCGTAATAACGTAATTAGTCTCTGAAAGGCAAGCAGAATCCGGCAGAAAGCTCGCGGAGGCGACCACACGTAAGCCGGGAGCCCAAAAATAATGCCAATCCGACAAACGGCGCTCCAACGAAAGAAGAGCTGCGAGAGAGAGAGAGAGAGCAGAAAGACCTCTCCCGGCTTTTTAAAAGCCTCGCAGCGCATTCTCGAAAGATATATACGCGCCCGAGCGAGCGTACATTCTCAAATATTCTTAATTGCGTTCTTTCAATGTATCCGCACGCGAGGAAATAATAAAAAAAAAAGGAAGCAGCAGCAGCCGCTCTTCATCCAGAAAAGAAAAGCCGACCACCCGTGCGCGATTGGCACGCAGCCACAATCCACAAGGCACTTTTTTCTCTCCTCCTCTCCATTCTCTCCCGCGGCCGTCAAAAGGCAATTGCTGCCGCCGCCGCTGCGGGGTTGCGTACACGTGTCCGCAAGACGGCGACGCCTCGATATCCCGAGAGCGGAAGAGCGGCTGAATTGAATTATTTAAAGCAGCCGACGCGCGCGCCAACAGCGCGAACAGCTCCGGCCTTTATGAGAGCGGCCACAATGCCCGGTTTTGTCCGCGCCGACGAGGCTCCCTCAATGTGCTAATAATGAAGGTAAATTTCTCCCGAGGAGTCATTAATTAAAGTATTTTGTAACGAGCTCTCGCTCTCTCGCCCCCTTCGTCCGCGGGGTGGCCTCCCGCACCTGCCAAAGTGTGCTGGCTGCGAGAGAGAGAGAGAGAGAGCGCAAGGTCTTAATCAGGGAATTGCTAATGTTTCAAAGGGCTCGCGCGGGATGTTATACTTTTGAATGGCCTCGAGAGCCGCGAGAGGAAGGCGAGAGAGGAAAGGAGGTGTCTCGGCTCAAAAGATCGCGTCGTCTGGAAGCGCGCGCGCGCGGGGCACGTTATTGCTCGTCACTTCTCTTTTATTCCAAGCGTCATTGTACGCGCCAGCCTTCCTCTGCACTCGAACTTAATTACTCGTTTACGCAAATCCAAATTGCCAATGTACTAAAGAGCGCCTGGCGTGTTTCTTCATTAAAAATAACGCAGAGGCTCGAATAAACAAACTAGGCAAGTAAAGTTCAAATCAATTATCGCTGCGTTATAATGGATTATACGAAGGTGCAGAAGCAGCAGCAGCAGCAGCAGCGGCAGCAGCAGCGGTAGCGCGCGCAAGTGCGTATTTAAATAAACGCCTTTGGGCCGTCGACGGCGGAGAGCGTATCGCACGCTCGGCTATTATGTGCCAGCGCGCGCATTTAATATAGTAGGCACGAAACAAGCGCGGAGAGCCTCGGGTTAATTCAAAGAGCCCATTCAATGAGTCGCCCTGCTCTAGCCTTCGTTCTTGCCCTTCTCGCCGCCTTCCATCTCGGCCCGAGCTTTTATATCGTATATAAATACATTCGAACATTTTGCAAAACTATACACGCGTCTTCTCCTCCGAGATCAGCTGCAGAAGTGCAAGGTAAAACGAAGCAAAAGAATCGCGGGGAATATTTGCTCCCCGATAGAATCTCTAATTTACAGGATGCAAATGCGAGTTTATTAAATCGGATCTGGGAACGGGCAGGAGGCAGCAGGAGAGAGAGAAGTAACGGGCGATGTTCATTGAAATTTAGAGTAGCGTGACGCGGCTGCGGCTACCTACAACTACTACCTGACGCACAAAGTGCATAGCCGCGAGCGCGCCGAGTCACTTGCATAATAAGAACGACGCTAAGCCCCGGCAGCCGAAGCGAGAGAGAGAGAGAGAGAGAGAGAGAGAACGAAAAAGAAAGACATACGCGCTGCTTGTACACCCGAGAGGAGTCGCCGAGCTAAGTGCAGCCCGAGAGAGTATAAGGATATCGGCTTTTACCGTACCCACGGTATTAGATTTTTTATATGCGCCCGGCGACAAGTCTCTCTTCTTCTGCGCCGCTGCGAGCAAGTAAAAACGAGCCTTTTCTCCCCCTCTGGACTGGACGCCGCGCCGCGGCCTGCCTGACGTTTTACGAGCTATTTAGAGCTTCGATTATTTTGCCGGGGAAATGTTTTTCGTCACCTTTTTAGAAAATTTGCTTGCAAATTACTTGCGTTCGAGCCGAGCTTTGAAAAAGGAGCCGGATGAATTCCCGGGAAGGTCTTAATTTTTTGGTAGAAGGATAATTTTGCGCAAAGTTTCAATTACGCCGCGACTGAGACGTTTCGGGCAGAAAATCGATCTCCGCCATCAGCTTTGCTCAGTAAACGTAACCTGTCGCAAGCGGCAGCCGCGCTTAAAAAAACTAACGAACCAAGCAATAAAGCCGCGAATTGAGAAAGAGGCCTCCTCGGCGCTTCGTCGTCGTCGCGCGGAATGCCATTGTTATTTCCGTGGCGACGTGCAACGAAGATAGATCCCGAAATAGAAAATCAAGCGAGCTGCTCATCGGTCTCTCGCGCGCGCGAAAAACGGCAGCCGATTCGGCTGTCGTAAGTAGCTTTCTCCGCTCTCTCGCGTCTTTGTCGCTCCGGCGCGCGGCGGCGGCGTCTCGCTCTCCTCGCTCGCCGGTCGTCATCCCGTCATCGTCGCGTATAAATCAAGTCCCGCCTAATTGCCGACATAAATTATTGTGATTCGGCCTCTCTTTCGCAGTGGCATTTTGCGCCTGCAACCGGCCTTCCGCGTCGCGCGGCCCTCTTATCTGCTCAGGCCTTTTACTAGCGGCTCCGCTTTAACGACACTCAATATTCATGAACGGCGAAGACCGGCTCCTCGCTGATCAATGCCCGCGCGCCGCTCCGGCCGCTCTGGCGAGCTCTCCTCCTCGATCCTCTGGGAGTTTTCGGCGATCGGCCCCGGCACGTATAAGCCCCCTCCGATTCCGTTATCGCTCCTCCTTTTCGCTCCTTCTTAATCGACGCACTTTACGCTTTTTGTAAATAAGAGCCCGTAAAAGCGGAGCCGCCGCTATCGATTTCGGAGGAAGACACTTTTCGGAATTCTCGTCCTCCTTTTCTCCGGCCGACGAAATAATCAAGCGATTGTTGCGGCATTTTTTTTTTTTTTTTTTTTTTTTTTTTTTACGAGATGGAACCTTTGGGCGGCTTTTTATTT
>UCOM01002449.1:0-26116 GCA_900474385.1 Ormyrus pomaceus | reverse complement strand
CAATTTCTCACTATAATTTAATTTTAATTCATTTAAATCATAATTAGATCATTTTTTAAAGTAAAACGGTTAATCTTATTCATTTTTAATTTAATAATTTAATTCTAAAGACTTAAGTTTACAAATTTAAATGCTGTTGTCATTAGAACCAAGGATCTAGAGCTTCGACAACGTTGCCGAATCTATCGCCCCACTACCGTCACCACGAAACATACATTCGGCCGTTTCGGCTACATTTCTCATCCCTGACTCCCAGGTCGTTGATTTGACTTGATTTAGCGACCGGTAGATGGCGAGTTCGTTGCTCGAATACGGCGCTTAAAAGCACCTGCGCGTCGGGGATGATTAAGTATACTTGTCTGAGTTTAAATTATTTTATTGACTTGAAATATACTGTATTCTTGTTCGAATTTAAATAAAGACTTGAATTGAAATAAGACTTTTATTTGATGACTTCTTTAGATCAATATTTAGATACAACTTTTGTTCTTTAAATTTTAACATGTTTCTTTGAAAAGATTTTATAAATTATAATAATAAATATATACACGAAATTACAAGTTTAATTATAAAAAAAATTAATTTAAGATAAGATTTGTAACAAAGTTAGTTATATCATTTGAATTTTTTAAAATAATAACAAATTTTAATAGTCAATTTGTTTATTTTTATATTACATCGTAGGAATGAAAATTATAACAAAAGTTGGGAAAATTGCATTAAAAATGAAAACACATCAACTTTTTTTATTACATGAAAGTAATATTTTTTATTCAGTATTACCAATAATTTATTGTTATGCAAAAAAAATTAACACTGCTTTAACTTTGTCTACAATACAGGAAAAGGTAAAAATAACGAAACGTTTTTAAAAAAGTACCTCAACACATGATTTTTATTAAGATATACATATGCTGCTTAATTGTTTTTTTGTAATGGTAATCATAATAATTATTCTATCTGTATCATCCACTTTACTTTTTCCTCGTTTTACCTCGAGTATCTTTTTTTAGTTAAGTTTCATATGATATTTATTTGCCAACATCATCCGTTAGCCCTATTATAAAATAGAGACGATATACATATTTACATTTATGTACAAATTGTGTTTTTATGAAACACGCGAACGCATCAATTACTTCCTTTAACTAAAAAATTGCACGTTTGGACTTCGATGTTGGTTTCAGGTGGGTTAGCACTTGTTTCGCCAAAACAAATTTCATTGTCGAATGCCCTCAACGTTATGATAATCACTAATTAATTTTGTTCGAAAAATTAAGTATTATGTTAACAAAATATATTTCAATTCTTTTCGAAAGTACATAAAAAAATTATTAAATTTTATTTGTACCAATCAACAATATCTACGTCTGTGTATTATCTTTATTAGTAACGTAAATAAAATAAAAGTAGTAATAAAACAATAATGGAAATAGATATTAGTAGTTGAAAGAAAAGTTCTTTAAATGGCGTAAAAGCGAAATTTATCCTCTACAAATTTTATATAGAGAAACAGTATCGCAATGAGAACCAACATCGATCAGTCTTGATATTGGAATTACCTTTAAAAATCACTGCATACAAGATTGCAAGACATACAAATATAGAAGAATAACATTAACTAAGATTTTGAACTATCTAAATGTTAGAAGCGCCGTAACGCTAACAGCAGTAATCTGTATATTTTTATAGGCCCTTGCGCTTTAGTATAATTTCATACCCTCTTACTTCACTTAACTAATACAGACTTCGCACACGTAACATTACGACGCAACCTATCTCATTTGTTTACTTATTTTATATTTCATCTTCAAGTTAATCAAGGTTCATTCCCAAGATAAATTCTCCTTTTACTTGTAAAAAATTCACTTACAATCATTGACACTTAAAGATTTTGCTTCTATCTTTCGATATTTTATTTTAATCATTAACGAACTTTACGCCATCATACTTCGTTATTATCAATTGGCAAACGTCCACATTATTGCAATTATTATTAATTATGTATAAACGGAATCTTTTATAAAAGAGAGAAAAATGAAGGGGAACAAGTTTGCTTTACCTTATTCTTTCTACTTAAACAATTATTTCACCGAAAGTGAGAAATCGATACTTTTAATTGGCAAATCTACTTTTTCTTCACAAAAGTACAGTCGCGCATCGATTTTTCTTGTTGGACCATTTTTGTACAGTACTACTTAGGATGAATTCAGAGTTAACTTGACTCTTCGTCGATTTCTTTTTTTTTGCTTTTTTTTTTTTTTTTTGCTTTTAAAACAGCAACTTACATATAGGCTTTGCATTTATCTTACTCTCTTTGAATATATATTTTTAATTCAAATACATATCAGACGCACACGAAATTTTACACATTTGTGCACCAAGTGCCACGACACATTATCATTTACTTCTGACTTCACAGAAAAGCTTTGGTACTTTGTCGTAAGCATGAAAAGAAACGAAGCCTTTTAAAATACTTTTCTTACCTCGTCCAAGTTTATGCATTTAAAAATTACTTTTTTTTTAGTTTTAATAATCAAAGTTTATTTAAATGTATAATTGAAAATAAAACATTAAACTAAATATGCCATTAAGGTATAAAACTTATTCTCTTAATTCTTTCCGCTCATGCTTACAGCGACCAAAGTGCCAATTCCTTGAATAACAACAACAAACACACGTGATCTATCAATTTTTTCATCAAGTGCTTACATAGTCCTGAAATTAACACTTTAAAAAAAAGAAAGTAAAAATTTAAAACTTTCAAGATCATTATTTTAACAGTAGGAAACTTATTGAATCTTATGCTACGTAATAATACACTTGCATAATATTCCTTACAAAAAGGATTGAATTGCAGTCGACAAAATGCAAATGGTTGTTAAGCATTGAAATTTCTTGATTGTTATTTTAAACAATATGACATGAATTTATTAGGTGGGCAGTTTTAAATTACTAACATCATAAGCGATACACGCCAAGTCTCGAATTTTTGTACCGGTAGCAGTCTAGCGAGCCTTCAGAGGCCTAAGTTATATGTTAAAATTCGAACAAAAATTTATTTATTATTAAGAGTCATGCGATATAATAAGTAATTTTTGTTAAAATTTACTATAAAGTAAACATTTTAATAAAATTTTTTTATTTTTATTTTATTGTTAAAGTATTGTGTAGTTTAAAATTAAAATTGAAAATACAAATTATCTTTTATAAAATTAAGCTCTGTCATGATAATACATGAAAGGATGTATTTAGATATTCATATTTTGTTTAATCTCAGTAAATTAAAATTTAACTCATAAATTTAAAAACATAACATTAAGCAGGACATTTTTATTACAGAGATCTCAAGTAATCGGTATAAAATATGCATTAAATACTAAATTTATAGCTTTTAAATTAAATTATAAATACAGTTTTATTGAAAAAAAAAAAAAAAAAAACAAGAACGCTGTAACTTATAACGAAAAAATACGTTCCTAAAACTTGACAACGTAATTTTTATACAAAAAATATTTTTGAATACGTACTAAAATAAACAAACCTAAAGTCTCCAACACATTTTACAGCACGTTTATATTGATCTTGAATAAATTTTCCAAAACCTAATCGAAAATAAAAGTTTGGAAAATTCAATTAATAAAGTAATACATATAAAAACAAATAGATTTTTGTTTTGCCTTAACTCTCTGTATTTACAGGCTCGCGTGCATGATGAATTCTGACATGCTTATTATGATTAGACTTTGTGCTACTAGACTTGCCACAAATGTGACAAGTGTAAGGTCTTGCACCCGAATGTACGCGCAAGTGCTCTTTAAGATAATAAGACCTATGAAAGGTCTTGTTGCATACTTCACAAGTATACTGTTTGTTCTCTTCGTGTTCTTTTACGTGTCGCAAGCAATTGTATTTCCTAATAAACTGGGCTCCACAATAGTTGCAGGTGTACGGCCTCACATTTCGATGGGAGTTCATATGTGCCGTGTAGTCACTATGTCTGTAGAAGGCGGCACTACATTGATTGCACTTAAACGGTTTGGTACTCCGGGCAGCGTGTGTCCACTTGTGCAGTTGAAGATTCCATTTGGTACTAAAGGCCTTTGAGCAGACTTGACACTCGTAGGGCCTTTCGCCATTATGAACGCGCATGTGAACTGCCAACGATGATCTCAGATAGATACACTTACAAATAGGGCACTCGACATTTTCGCTTTCTCGTTGCGCGTCCGGTACGAAACGTCTGTTATGAGCTCGACGCATGTGCCGCGTTAAGCTGGCCATGTGTATAAAACGCTCGTTGCAGTAAGTGCAAGCTTTAGGCTTCTCATCGTGTGTCTCCTTATGCCAAGCAAGCTTTTTTTTCGTGTGGAACACCTCGCCGCAATGACAGATGTAATCTTTAAGTTTTTTCTTGATGTTTAGATGATGGCGATTCTTATGCTGCGTTAGATTGGAATATCGTCTAAAAGTCTCGTTACAGAGATTGCACTTGACAGGGGCATTTCCGGTATGACCATTTGTGTGTTCATCCAACTTCTGTTTAGTAAGGAAAGCCTTGTCACAGATGGAACAGGGAAAAGGTTTTATTCCCAAGTGCCGCTTCATGTGGAGCTTAAAGTTCTGCTTGCGATAAAAGTACTTGCCACATTGACTGCACTCGAGTGGATGAATTTTAAGATGCAGGTTAAAGCTCGCTACGGATGTGAATTCCTCGTTGCAAATCTGGCATTTTGCATTTTCACGAATACGTTTTACGGGATCAGATACATGAATACGTCTATGATGAATTTGCAAGGACTTATCACAGCTAAAGATTTGATTGCACAAGGTACATGTGACTTCAGTCACTGCTGAAAGATGATGCAGAGAGTCTATTTTGACGTCTCCTTCGGCTTTCGTCGAGCCCGAATGTTGCGGTGGCTGAAGTTGGTGTAGCAGCGGCTGTGGATGGTGTTGATACGTTGGTTGTACATGGAGGCCACTAGGAACGAAGATTTCTTCGAAAACGTTAGCGCGTCCTTCCAACAACTTTATATCCTTGAGTTCTTGTTGATCCATATTATCGTTACTACTGGAAGGACCAGCTTCTTTATGGACCATCGTGCTGTGGACACGCCGCTCTTTTGGACAGTCAAATACTTCTGAACAGTGAGTACATTTAAAGATGCGACGTGTGGGTGTTTTACGGTCTCTGTCGAGAAAAAGACTCGATGTGAAATGAGTTGCGAGTGAACGGCTATCGAGTAAAGGACCACCGTTGTTGTCTTCGTGATCCGAACCTTCAGATTCTTCCCAACTTTCACGTGCCATCAAATCGTAAGACGTTGACATACGCGAAGATTCTTGTCCCATATATAACTAGAAAACAAAATATAAAAATATTGTACATACATTTTAACAATCAATCAATTTTGTTAAATTTTATCTAATTCAAATGCTAATTATTTTTTGATTACATAAAAGTAAAATAGCTTGCAATTGATGACTGCTAATTATAGTAATATTGTAGGCTAGAATTCTATGAAATTTCTTAAACATTTCACAAGGTAATTTTTTTTTTAAATTACACAAGCTAAAAGTAAAAAAATGGAAATTGATAAAGAATCCTTGTTGCTGTAACAATTTATTTTAAACATAAATGAGGGTAGTACAGTTGAGTTTCACCACCGAAAATTAACTTAGTAATAATTAGTTTAATATTTGAACATAATTGTAGTAAATTAATAATTATTTAATTACCAAAAATATAAAATTTAAAACGTACCTGCCAAGCTGAGGGCTCTGTACAACCATTACTTTCCTGTTCGGACAATTCACCTCTAGGTGGCATTGTTTCGTCTGCTCTCATATTCACACTTTTTACTTCTTCATCGTTTCCAGCCCCGTTCTCACTGCTTGATAAAGATTGTTGGCTTGTTCCGCTTACAGCTTTCTGCGATGACTCGCTGATAAATGTGCTGGGCACAAGTATTTGCAGACCGTCAAATTCAAAAACATTCATAGGTCCTGCGTGCGCATCTTCACTTATATTTAATAGTTCTGTTGAGGGTTTCTGCACTACCGACTTGTTGGAACTAGAATAACTTTTTGAGTCCGTACTCGTCGTTGGATCCACGCATTCAGATATGTTCATTAAATTTTGGGAAATTTCACTATTAGACAATGGATAAGTCTCGTGTACTGATACTTCTGAAGATTGCTGTTGAGGTATTTGAGACGGTCGATTATCAATTGGAAATTGAGCAGACGAATAATGATCGATCATAAGATTTTGAGTTCGGAAGTCTGCCGGTTGTTGCTGTTCTGAGATGGTCTTTATTTCCAAAATGGTTGCAGTTTTGTTTTTTTTATTTCCCACTAAATGACCGCTCTTTTCATCTAACAAATCTTCTTCTTCTTCTTCTTCGTCTTCTTCTTCTTCTTCTTCTTCTTCCTCTTCGTCATCATCATCCTTCTCATGCATACGATAACTCATGCAGCTATCCGCATCCGAATCATCTTCTTCGTCGTCTTCAAGTGTTTGACAATAAGATGAAGAAGAATGTAGGGACACAGGTGAACCAGCTACTTTAGTACGTCTTGCTTTTAACACGGATACTCCACTGACATCCGTTGATAAGGACATGTGTGATCTTACACGTTCAACAATCATGCCGCCAGTTTGCTTCATATAAGCATCATGTTCTGTCTCCTCAAGTTCCATATCCTCGTCATTGTAATTATCTTTGAGGAAACTTGCAAGCGAGGCGGGCTTAAAGTTTGTCGGGTAAGGGTACATGTTTTCGTTCGATCGATCAAAATCAGAACGCAGAGAAATTCGCGATAAAGAACGTTGCAGCTTCTTCTTTGTAATTGGACTCGAGGGAGCGGATTGAGAATACTTATATTGATAAGAAATGGTATTAATCTTTTGGATTTCTAAATCGCAATGAACTGAGTCTTCAGAGGCAACAGATGACACGTCCGTATCGTCATGCGCAACAATAATCTTACACTCGATTGGTTCGGGTGTCGTTTTACGGTATGAAGCATTTGTGTTTTCATCTTCTTCACTTGGTTTTTTTGGAATTTCTTCCAACAAGGCTTTTTGAGTTTCATCTGAAGATTTCTCGACACTATCCACTTTTTCGTTAACTGTTAAATCTACGTCACTAAAGTTCGATTCTATATTTCCAAGTAACCGACTTAATTGTTCGACTTTTGATTTTTCAGAATAAGTGCTATTTTCAATAGGAAGATCAACAGAAAGATTTTCGGGTTGTTCAATCTCCGTGACCATTTGTAAATCTTGAGATTTTTCCGCCAACTCTTTATGATTATCTACTTTAGTATTTTGAACAATTTCTACTACCTCTTTTTCTGCGCTTTCTTTTTGAATCGAGGTTTTTGACTGTTCAACAGATTCTTCTACTTGTATTTCATTATTTTTGTCGTTCTCTACCCTGTTTGTATTTCGAACTAACAAAGATTCAATTTCTTGATTATCTTCTATATCAGGAAGGATACTTTCAGTCTTGTCATCATCGGCATTTTCGTCTTCAGAATTATTACTGATCAACGTTGGCGGATTCTCCCTAAAATTAATATTACACATTAAAATTATGCCAATCAGTTATATGTGTTCAATCAGCCACTAAAAAAAATTAAGTTACATTAGCCATATTCAGTCAAATGCAAATTATCCGAAACGAAAAATATCAAGTTTTAAAGTTCTTGAGAAGACATTTTTTTAACATTTTTATGGTTTGATTCATTTTAATCATATCTATAAGAATATAAATCCTTAAAATTTGAACAGTTCTTTTTGAAAACTACGATTGAACTAAAAATATAACGTATATTTATACTTTATTAATTGAATTAAGACTTTATGGTGATAATAGATAAAATTATAAAATAGATAGCTACGTTTTTAGTATACCGAATTTAACAAGTAATTAAGCTTAAAATATGGCTTTTGACTGTTCGGTAGAAACTATTATTTTAGCCACTTTGCTAGTTTCAACCTTGCTCTTTGGTTAATGGTACTTTATTTTTTAAGCACAACAGTATTATTATGCACCTAAGGAGAGAAAATAAAGAAGGATCCAGATCGCAGATAAACATGCGATTTGAGGCATTCTTTACTTCCTTCCATGATGCATACTATATTTTTTTGCCTAGGGAGGATGAAAAGACAACCTTTTCGAACAGGTGCTGGGAGAGAAAAAAACGTTAATAAAGCATCATCTTACGTCTGACATTGTTCGACGATGTGTGATTCTTCTTCCCGCATGCAAGAGTTAGGAGACTCATTCTCTTGCTGTTCAATCTGCATACTGTTGTCGTCCTCTCCTTCAGGTTGCGTTGGCTCAGGCGTCGAAGGAGTCTCCAAGTCCGGCAAAATTCGATCTGGCCCTGGTATTATTTCCTGAATGATCGTGTGTCTCGTAGATTCAGTAATGATCTCATCTTGATGCTGCTGTTGCGCTTGCGGTGACTGCTGCGAACATGTCGGAGGCGACGATCTTGGCGGCGATGTCGTTGGAGTCGTTGTTTCACTCACAGCTGTGATGGAGACGTTGCTGTTACTAGTTGCGGGTCTCATACGTGTCGTCACAGCCGGAACCGTCGTTGGTAACGCTGATGTCGTTGATGGGATCATCGGTGGTGCCGAGATCATTTGGACCGTGGGAATCTGTTGCTGATGGTACATACCGTAAGGACTGTACAGCATCTGCATCATTTGACTGGTCTGTGGTGGTTGGGCTTGCATCGCATACTGTGCAGGTATCATCATTGTACCTGGAAAAAATCATTGAATTGATCAAACGAATACGAAAAAAAACTAGTTATAAATATTCATTGTTTTTATTAAAATACAAGAATGAAAAGAAATAAATATAAAGGTTGCGATGAGTTAAGCATTAAATGTGCGATAATATTTATAAGTGATCATTAATTATAATTTAAAATATATAAACAATGAGTACGGCAATCAGTAATTCATAGTAACAATTTAAAAAAACATTTCACTTATGAGTAAGCTACTCACCATTATTGACAAACTGTTGATAGCTAAAGGATGCGAACTGTGGTGGCGGAATCATGGCGTTGATCGGCGGACACTCAAAGATAGGCCCAATCGGATAGGGCGACTGGGCGTGAGGAACATGCGTACTGGGCGAAGGTGTCGCCGGCTGCTGCTGCTGAGGCGCGGCGCCGGGGCTCGGGGTCGGCGGCGCGGCCGCGACTGCCGAGGTCGTCGCCGGCTGATGCGACAGCTGCTGCTGCGTCTGTGGTTGCGTTACCTGTCCGAGCAGAGCCGCGGCTCCACCGGCGGCGCTCGCGCGGATCAACGCCTCGATCACCTGCTCCTTCGGATGCGTGTCCAAGTGTTTCTGCAAGCTGATGCCTTCGCGCAGATACAGCGTGCAGACCGGACAGGCCACTGCCCCCGTCCCTGCTGACAGGGCACTCATGCTCGAGCTGAGGTCCATCGTGCTAAGCTAAGAGTTCCTTTACCAGTAGAGAGCTCCAACAGCTAGTTACTCTGAAAAAGCACGCTAGGGTTAGATTTTGTTATACCTACTGACTCACGGGAGAAGCTGCCTACGATTTAATGGCTAACTTTTGGCTGAATTGCGGGGACTCGAAGCATTTATTTACTGTTTCTTCTTGGAAATTACTCCTCAAACTATGATTAGTTTTAAACAGAGAGAATTGGAATTTTATTTTTAAATTAGGTTATTTGTAAACAATTTGGAGTAATGGTACTATTGTTGTTTATAATCAAGTTTTATTTATTGAAAAATTCAAGTCATCTGGTTATTATAATAATTTCTTTTAAACTCTAATAGTATCGAGTAAATTTAATATCTTATAAAAATAAAATCAATAATCCATAAATTAATAACAGATTCAATTAAAAATTAAAAAAGTGAGTAAAATAATTAATTTTTTGTCAGTTCACGGATCAATGTGTTATCGCATCTATTCTTTTTTTTGTTTTCTAGTGCATTTTTATACATTCACAGTTACAAACAAAAAACAGTTGAAATATCATTTATATTACGTATTATCATTTAGTAAAGCAGCTTAGAGATATTGATTTAACTACAGTTTGTGTATCTACACTTAATTTAAAAAAAAAAAAATTGTATATTCCCATTTAATATACATGTATTAAAATCAACATTACAATTTAGAGAATTTAAAAGTAAGCAGTAAATAATAATCCAACTAAAAAAATAAATAAATAATAAAAAAAAAATAATTTTGATGCATAATAAAAAAACTTATTTTTTTTTAAGCAAAATTTCTTTAAATTACTTTTTAAATATATCAAGTATTTAATTAAAAACGACATCTGGATTAAATTGAACTAACATTGCAACACTGCATTTTGCAGCTGGTACAATAAAAAGATTCTTTTACCAGCTGCATGCGAATAATGTACGCAACACTGCCAAAACAATACATTATTAATTAAACAACTGCAAACTTTTGCTACAAAAGCTGCTTTAAAGCTAAATGAAACTGCACTTATAAAAAAAACAAGTCAATCTACCAACTCACCCTTTAAAATGGAACTTGGAGTAGTGTCTCTCAAGTTTTTAAGCTCACTAGTCTTGTCGGTGAAAAAGCAGCCAGAATTCAGATTTGGCAGCTTCCAGAGTGTGTGGAACTGACTTGTTAAATACAGCAGTTACTCGAAAGGCCACTCTCAAAAGACACCTATATACGTAGTAGGTAAAAACTGGCTCTCCTCTCAGAAGAAGCAGCGGCGGATGGTCGTCCTTAGAAGCCACTGCTGTCCGGGAGTGTTGATCGGGCAGAAGGAGTCGAACCTCGGCGCCGTGCTGATGATCGGCGGTGCTGGTGCTGTAGCCGCAGCCGCTTCAGTCACTTGGCCAAAAATATCGACGTCCATGACTGCGCTGCCGTTCTGCTGCTGCTGCTGTTTCTCTGTCTCTCTGACCCCCTCGTCTGCGTGTACGTAGCGGTACGTGCGTGTGCACTGTACATGTGTTCCTCCTTCTCTGTCGGTCCGGGCGAGATTTGCTCGCTTGCGCTCTCTCGTTCTCCCTCTCTCTCCCTCTCTCACGCACTACATGTGCACGGAGAGCACGCTGCTGCCTTTAAATCGGACGTTAGCCCCCCGCATCCCTCGGAGCTGGGTAGCGTTATCCTTGTTCCTTGCGGCACATTCTGCAGCCGCTGGCGGCGCGAGGCGGCGTGGTTATAGTGCACGGCGCTCGTCGCCGTCGCTCGAGACTCGAATCGATAGCCCTCGTGCCGAGTCGCCGTCGTTCCTCCGATGCAGCAGCAGTATCGCTCAGCGCTTGCTCCTCTGTCTCTCCTCGTCTATACGTCTGTCTTTATTCGACTCCAAGCTAGGCGCACAAATACAGTCGTCCTGTCCCGTCCTTATCTTTCAGATTCCGTCGTCGCCGTGGTGGGAGAGCGAGCGCAAGAGAAAGAGTGAGAGAGGTAGACGGACTTTTAATTATTGGTTCGCACACGTTGCTACTTCCTCTTTTGTTTGTTTATACGGCACGTTCTCGTCTGCTCGGCGCTGGCCGATTTTCTCTGGTTACGTGTGCGGAGAGCCGTTTTCCTCAGGCACTGCGGAGAGCGGAGGCTTTTTTCAGCCGATTGCACAAGGCCCGCGACAGAGTGAGAGGGAGAGTAGAAAAAGGAAGCTCTTTCCTCTTTCGTTCGGCGAAAAAGGACGATCGAACTGCTCTTAGGGACACAGGGCCACATGGACAGAGGCGCACACAAGGACACGTGCAGGCTCAGCTTGGCCGATCGGTCGGAGGCATCGCCCTGGGCAGGCGGCGTAGTCACTCACTCACACTCGCGCTTCTTTTTCTCCGCTGGCTGGCTGCACTCGCGCGGCGTACGTACGTACGTACGTGCACACAGCGCCGTGTGTATCTCGCTCTCTCTGGCGAGGCGAGCAAGCAAGTATAGTGAGCAAGCGAGAGAGAGAGAGAGAGAGTGAGAGAGCGCTGAGCTGAGAGAGAAGCGAGGCAGCGCCTCTCGGCCTCGGTGCTTGGCGGTGGCGGCGATGTTTATTGGGGCTTCGTATAGCTGCGTCCTGTCCTCGCGCTCTGGAAGGCTGGGCACTTTCTGGCTCGACGGCTTCCTAGAAGGTGACTCGCACACTGACGGAGAAGAGCAGGCGCGCGTGCACGCCAACACCGCACTACACAAGCTGCCGCCTGCCTGCCTGCACCGAGCTCTGCGGCCTGGCCTGCTACTCTGTGCCTGCCTGCTTGGCTTCTGTGCCTGCCTTCATGCGAATCTAACGCCCCCTATCGTCTCCTCTCGCTTGCACTCTCGCAAGGGGTTACTACTATAAGTACTGCCCAAGTGCCGGATGACTACTAGCCGAGCCAGACGTAGTTTCCTCATTGGCCCTTTATACGCTTGTGTCTGGGTATAGCGGCTCTGCTCGCTTCCAGTAGCTATGCCATCTGCATCGAGGCTAGTTCGAGCGCGAGGGAGCGAGAGCTTGGGAGATACTGTCGCTCTTTAAAAAGTACCCAAGGGTACGTTGCGTGTAGGTATAGTCGAACGCTTGGGTTACTCGACGGAAATAAAAAAATTGGTTCCTCGGGCTCAATTATTCTTACTAAATTTCTTGCCATCGTTATAATATATTGTTTTCTTTTCGATTGCTCATTCATGTCATTTAAAATGAATTACAGTGAAAAATATTTATACCTACTCATTCTTATCTACGCTACATTTTTTCATTTTAAAAAGATGCGAGCCCATTAGATATTACTTAAAAGTTTATTACTTCTAGTTTTCACAATTTCATGCTTTATCCTAAAACCCCAACTTTCATCAAATTGCAAGAATAGTGCAAAATATTTACAGCCTTTTATAAAGGCATAATTGTCAATACAACCACTATTTTATCTGTAAGTCTTATACGTGAGAAGGAGCAGCTGTAAAGTCTTAAGAAGAGGTTCGAAACACGTTGCCAGGTCAGTTCGTAAACGGGACACTTCTTACGATGCGGGAATCCTCGGGGCTTTTTAATGGGAGGCATATAAATTTAGCTTATCCCTGATGGTGATTGCCCCAAGCTGTTCGAGCGGCTGATTATGCTTACCTGCTACTCTCGAGGCCGCTACCTTTCAGGACCTGATGTAGCCAGGAAGGACGACACGGAAGCGGCCAAGTCCGGTCTGGGCTTTCACTGAATTTCCGCTGCCTAGTTTCCAAGCTAAATAGTTGCTCGATTCGATTTCAAATTTAAATGCGCGTCATCTTCGTGGCTTTTAAAAGCAATTTATCGGAGAGCCAAGTTTGTTGATACTTCGGGTGTTACGCAAAGGCCAAAATGATTGTACACAAAGTTCATAATAAAAGCTCTTCTTATGAATCTTCGGAGGTGAGAGCTGGGCTACTCTTTTCTTTCCCTTTCTTCTAGCTCATAATTTACTTTTACTTTCTTTTCGTGCGCTTTACTATTCCTATTTATAGATTCTCAGATATTCGAACCCCGAAATCGAATATCAAGACTAAAGGCAGGCACGCCACGTGACAGACGCAGTAACATTTTTCGTAACGCATCGGCCGAAAATTGTCCGAAGCAAGCTG
Source organism: Ormyrus pomaceus (assembly GCA_900474385.1). NCBI lineage: Eukaryota > Metazoa > Arthropoda > Insecta > Hymenoptera > Ormyridae > Ormyrus > Ormyrus pomaceus. The sequence continues at coordinate 12,511 of UCOM01002449.1, read as the reverse complement.
AGCGAGACGGCATCTTTTAGCATCTCCCTATCAGGGGATTATCATTAAAAAGAACTTAACGAAACTAGAGACACGAGTGTTCTTGTCAAAGACTTAAAAAAGGGCACGCAGGTAATTAGTTTAATCAAGTAAATCATCGCAGCTGGTCGGAGAGCAAGGAACGGCATTTCTTTATATCCCTTCTCCCATTTGAGTAGCATTTCGTGCGTCGGCCTCTCGTCCGTATTCTCCCTTTCATCGGTTCTTTGCACTCTGCTCTCTGTCTCTCTCTCTTTCTCTCTCTCTCTCTCTCTCTCTCTCTCCCTTTTCACTGGGAAGGCCGTCGTACCCCGGATAGAGGCTGCCCTCGTCTCTCTCGGTCTCGCAGGATGACGACCACAGCTCGCTCGCACACCACACAGAGGGCTTTGATGTGACGCTCGCGTACACGTATCTGCTCTCTCTCTCTCTCTCTCTGTATGTGTCTGCCTTGCTGTCGTAGAGAGAGAGAGAGAGAGAAAGAGAAAAACGCACGCAGTCGTCTCTTCCAGGGCCCGCAAGTAGTGTACACATCATGTTTGCGAGAGATAGCGGGGGATTCGGGAAAAGGCGCGAGCAACCAAGGGAGAAAGGGCGAAGAGGAAAGTTTATGAATGTTTATTGCATGGCCTTTAAGGATTATAGCGCCGGGCGGCTGCCGCTGATGCTGTGCTGCCTGTATTGAACTGTTCTCGAGCTAAACGTGATGCTGCCTTTCCTTTCAGGGGAAATGTCTTTTCAGTTTGTTTTGACATTTGAAAAAAATTTTATTGCCTATTTGTAAAATATTATTTATAAAAGATTTACAGAATTTTTTTATCACTTTTAAATGGGAAAATTAATTTCGAGGCTTCGAAAAGTGAATCAACTTCAACGAACGCCGGGTTCCTTTGCTTGATCGATCAAATTAGCATACTACAAATATTAAATCTCCACTTCGATACGAAAGGAATGATTTTTTAAAAGTAATAAGTATTCACACTCGATTATAGACTTTTAGCTATTGATTGAAATTTGATAAATAAGCTATCAAAATTCCAAATAAAAATGAAAAATGTAGGAAAATCCGGTACAGCCTATCCTATATAAAATGATTTCGAAACTCAACAAATAATAATAGTAAGGATATCGTTAAAAGTTGGAGAAAGCAGAACTTCGCATGTAGACAGGAAGAAAAACGCAGCTGGTATTGAAAAAAACGAAGGGATGCAGGTATCGGTAAGCCAACAGTGCAGCGTCGGAGAAAAAGCGAAACAGACTTTTTTGCCTCCACAAAAGTCGGAATTCGTAGGGTCGCGGCGGTGGGAGGATTCCGCCAGATCGTACAAATGGAACACTGAGCGTGTATGTGGGCAGGTGCTGAAGCGTCGGTGTGACGAGGGCTCAGGGCACCTAACCAGTGTTCTTTATTCTCGCTTCCCGTTGCCTTTCTTAGAACGTTTGCATCCCTCTATTATATGCACATGCTTTGCTGCTTAAAAGAGTAAAATCGATTTCGCATGTTTGTAGCTATAAATTTATTTTATTCATTTTTCATTTCGTAATACAAACATTATTTGTAATACAGAAGTATAATATATAGATAGACATTAGAAAATATAGTGAAATACATAGTTCGATGTTTTTTTTTTTTTTTTTTTGTACGTTTATGTATTGATCGACATTTTAAAAGTGAAAGACAATTTTTGTTCTTACATGGCTAAGAGTATGTTGACATCGATTGAAAGTGAGAATTTTAGGCACAATAGCATTCTTATCGAATACGCTAAACATCAAAATTGACGATTGCATATAAAAATGTACGAATCGTCGAAAATTTGTATCACAATTTAAATAGAAAAAGTTAAAAATTGTTCCATTTTCAAGAAAAATTCATTTGCAATAGACGAAATTGCACATATGGCATTACAAACAATTCGTTGTTTACTAAAATTAATTTATTCGCATATATTGCGAAGCACGGCGTAAAACAGTACCGCGACAGAGATCATTGTACAAAAAGATTTTATAAAAATTTACCGTACAAAAAGCGCAGTACAAAACCACCATTTAAATTTATTAAGTAGAGCTTCATAAATGCAATATTTTCTTATTATCACGATTATTATATAAATGCATATCAATAAATGATTATCTACCGCATAAGTGCTTTGACTTTAGAATTCAAAGGACTTAAGCATGTTTTCACGTTTAGCGAAAACATCGAATGTAGAAAGGCAACGAAAATCGTTGTTTTTTTTCGACAACGTAGCAATGGTAACACATTGATCACTTTTCACTTTTGTAATTCGGACAACTCCAAATTCACATTTTTTTTTTATTAAAACTTCCCTTGTAGCACCTCGCCTTATTTAATATTGCTGAATCATTTCTCATCCTTAAAAAGTTTAATTAACTTTCAAAAATTGTACAGATATACTTCTTATATACTTTAACAATTCTCATTCTTTTAAAGCTTTAAATCTGTTACTTATATTATAGCTTAACATTTTGGCAGTAGATTATATTGTATTTTATATTGCTTTTTTTAAACAACCAGCTTAAATTCTTGAAAATTATATTTGGTTGGAAATCTATATCAAATACTATAATATCATTGTATTGCAGTTGTGTACAAAATGCAATATTGAAATTACAAAGTAGTACAAACATTATCATAAAATATGTTAAAAGACAATTCAGCAATATTTATCTAAAAATTTATATTCCAAGGGATATATAAAACTTCTTTCTCTACGATTTTTTGCATAATACATCATTCAGTTCAAAATTGATATTTATGATGTACCATTGTGCATTGACGGGAATTTTATTAAACGCGTTAACATCGAGGTTATACAAGGAATTTGTTTTTGTTGATGCATGTGAATAGTGTCAGGTGTATTTGATTCAAAATCTATTGCAACACGCTGGCAAACAAATGTAAGAAGAGTTAATAAATCATATCTAGTACCATTTTCTTTAAGTTCCAAGCAAAGAGCTTGCATGAACCATGAACCACGAGTTGTGTTTCGCCAAGAATAAAATCCAGGAACTGTAGAGTAGGCAATCAAAAAGTCAGCATGTGTAGGAATACGGAAGGTGACGGTTGGATGACCATCTGTTTCAGTTCTGTCCTTCAATGTAATTCCACCGTCGAGTCTATCACCTTGGCAAGCTTGAATAAAGAATATCTTGGGTTTTCCAGCAAGACTTGGGCATCTGTCTGAGGTAAAATAAGACCAGATTGAATCTGCCTTATACGGAGTGTCATGGGCATACAAGAGTCCTAGCTCTCCATGACTTAATACTGCAACTATAAGACAGTCGTGTTGAGAATGATCCATTTCTGCCACTGTAAAAATAGAATAAGGCTGTAAATACTTTTATTTTGTTTAAAAAATAAAAATATCGTAATCTGCAATAATCAAGTTGTATACTTTTGCTTTACTAGATAAGAACTTTTTTCTTTGTTAAATAAAATGATGATAATATTAATATTAATAAATTAATCAATTTACCTTTTTCTAAATATTTGGATATGTCTTTATGGGTTGAATTATGGAAATCGTTAACTTCAAATCCAAGTTCTTTAAGGGTGCAGGCCAAATTTTCACAATCAACATTTGTTCCCAAACGTGGTTTTAAATGACTGACTGTGAAGAATTCATGATTGAAAATAATAGCTAAACCACGTTTTCCATGGTTCATATTGTAATGAGTAGCATATCGATCAGTTGGAGCACTACGGAGCTGTGAAATAGGAGCTACGCTGTTTCTGTAAGTACAAAACATACAAAAATAAATAAAAATATATTACGTAATAAATATTTTTGAAAAATACACTACTAGTTAAACTAATTTCATGTAATCCTAAATAAATTACTATCAAAAAGTACTTATTATGTTCAGTGACCTTCTAAATTTACTGCAATCAACAAAACTATAATATAAACAGTTTTTACAATACATACATTTAAAACGTTAAAAGTCATAAATTTAACTTTCCAGCTACGTATTATTATTAAAAGGCACTTTTAGCTCGTTAAAAGTATATAAGAAACAGTTGAAAACAGTAATTACCTGCCACAGCCGAATGCGTCAGCAACATCAGCATCACCCATTGTGTTGATCTCTCACAGCCTTAACAAAGTGGAAGAAAAAAGAAAAGCGTGTTCTTTCTAGATGAACCTCCTGAATCCAGAAATCTCCGTAAACTTTACAGATTTAGTCTGCGCGATAAAAAAAGGCTCGGAAATCTATTTTTCTGCTATGACTGCTATGAGTAATCGCTCGCGAAAGGTTTTACGCAAACCTGTGCAAACTCGTTCGCGCGTCTAACGAACAACCAACTCCGAACCCTCGCCAGCAGAGTGATAATATAATGTATAAGTATAATGATAGACGCAGTTCGGCAGCTTACAATACAAGACGCTTACCCGCAGCACATACATGCAATGATCACTGGGAAAGTGGGAATTCACCCAGTATTGCGTATGCGCAGCAGCTGCAAGAGTTCACTAGTTTTGACTGTGCTTCGCTAGGTGCGCTAGTTTCTTATTCTGATTTTTAAATGTCAAAGAAGTCAATAATGAATGCGTAAAAATATTTTAAAAATTAGTGATAAGGCACGTATTTTTTAGTAAATAATTTAACATTATTCATGCTTATATTTAAAATAATAATTATTAATCTAATAATTTTTTATAAAAATATTTATTAAAATAATAAAAGTGGACATAATATGTCACCTTAAACAGATAATAAAATAAAAATATGTGCAAATAAAATAATATCACATTATAAGAAGGTTCTCAGCAACAGCTAGATTAATTAAGAAATTTTCAACTGCTGTAGCAAGATTTTTTTCTTTAATTGATTGAATGGGAACTTTCTTTTCCCCTTCTGGAGTTTCAACTATAGCAAGTATTGTCAACTGATTTATAAGATCTTGAGTTTTATCAGCAATCTCAGATATTAGCTGAGTTTCTGATAAAGTTTGATTTTCACTTAGTTGCAGCATAAATAATGCTATTTCTTTGTGAGTTTTTGTCATGGTAAGACTTTCTGCAAAATAAAATTAAAATTAGAATTTACAATTCAATTTGAAGAAATAAATATTGTATTTAAAATTAAAAATTTTTATTCAGAAAAAAATTTAGCTACCTTTTGCATGATTAGGAACAATAATTTCTCTTGCAGGAATGTTGACTAATAAATCGTACAGTTCTGGTCTTGATGATATAACACTATCTCTACAACCAGCTACATAAAAGGAATATTTCTACAAAATTAAAATAATCATATTTTATATATATATTACTAGTATAAGTGATAAAAAAACCTTAAATCAATTACCTTTAATTCACCAAGTTCATCTTGTGCTAAATCCACCCATGAAAAAAGGCAATCAGTAATTTTTCGATGTTTCATCAAGGCAGGAAATGATTTAATCCATTTTAATAATTGCTCTAAACTATGGTGATAGACAATAATTCTTTTTTTCAATAAAAGTGCAGTATATATTAATATTGTTTCTAGCTCAAAAAGTTTGATCAATCCTTTAACATTTGTGGTTGTACCAAACAGCAATAAGTTAAAATCATTAGAAGAAAATACTTCATTGTCTTGCGTTACACAAGAACCTTTTGCATAAACACTTAAATATAATTTTAAAATTTCCACAGGATTACCACTTTTACTGTAATTTCTGCTAAATATTCTGCAAAGTAATTCATATCTTTGAGGGCAATAATCTTTTGTTAAAAGTACTATTGCAAATTGTTTTACCTAAAACATTAATTAAAGAAAATCATTTTATTTGAAATAATAAAAATTTAAAATTTTAATCTTACTCTGGGCAACTTTACTGCATCAACTCCATCACTATTGCAAATATAAAACCAATATTGGCCATGGCGAGAAAAAACAAATGATTGAACATTATTGTGTTCTGATTGATAATTATACTTCCTCAAAATAATTGCTTTTTCAGATTCTATTATTTCTGGATAATTCCATACCCAAAGTGTGTCGCCATTGCAGTCTTTTTCTAAAAAGAAAATATTTTAATAAAAAAAAAAGTATTTTTTATTTAACATATACCAAAGAATCTTGAATATATGTATATATATATAATGTTTTTTACTTATATCAATCAATAAACAATACTTACCTATTATACTGCATGAAATTAAATCTACAAGAGGAGCCATATCAGTTCATTTAAATTAACATATTCTTAATTGACTAATAAACACAACATTATTCTAGTTTAATGCTATTGAGGCTCTGCCTCATGGAATGTGTCAAGTGAGATGTAGGTTATGTAGGTTTGTACATCTTTGAAATTATGTACCATGAAATAGGTAAAGTTGGGTGTGGAGTCATGACATGAATTTCATAATTGAAAGAATCCAATGATAATGAATCTAAAATATCTAAAATAAACTGTATTAATTTCTTTCAATTTTAAAATTCATCAATAAATTAAACAATGAAATTTATGTAATTTGTTTTAAGTTTATCTATTTTTGCAGATATAAATAAAAGTTTCAAATGTGAATTAAATGAATAAATTAACAATGTAATAACTCATTTATTTCAGTGATACATAGACATGTGATGTTTTTGTGATTTCTTTGAATAATATTTTCTTGCAATATACATTTAAACATTTTGAAAAACCTAACTACACGTTTGCAAAACTATTTCTACATAAAATGTTTTGCTGTTTGTACAAAAATCTATGCTTCCAGTTGCAATTGTGCCAACAATCCTTCTATACACTTTGTGTCTTTATTCTCCTTAGCAATTTTCGTTTTATATTGTTTTTCAATTTCATTGGCAACCCACTCACTTAATTTGACAATTTCTTTCTTTTTTGATGTTGGACACTTTGGTGAAAGAGCTATATTATTAGTTGTCTGAAATGAAATAAATAAAAAAATTAATTTTAAAATGATTGTAAGATGTATGTAATAAAGATTATAACTTCTTTATCTATTTTACCAATAATAAACCATACAGTGCTCTTATATTATTTGGATTTAACTTTATTGCTTGGCAAAAATATGCTTTTGCTATAACCATATTATCGTATCCACCCTAAAAATAAATTTATTTAATTATTAAATACTTTAACTAGATATTTTATAATAAAAAATATAGTTTACTTGAGAATATTTTATCTCTGCATAACGCTGATGCAGTAAATGATTATGTGGATTATGCAAAATGAGTTCTTCGATGCAGATTGCAGCTTTACCATATTCTTGCTCTTGTAAATAAAGATCACAAAGTTCATGCCAACCTTCTTGATCACTCATAAACCTATAAATTTAGAAATTCAAATCAAGTACTATATTTAAGAGTAAAATCTTATTAAAAAATTTTCTGATTTTACATTTTCAGGTACTCAGTTAATTGTTTGATAGCTTCAGGTATCTGACCTCGAGCTTTCAAAATAGCTACTCGTCTCTTCCTTGGTGCAGCATTTGTTTCATCTCGCTTAATAATAGAGTCTAGGACTTCTAAAGCTTCATCATACCTATAATTAAATAGAGAATTAAAAATAATAAATCAATTTTTATAATTCAATTATTCAAATTTAAATATTAACAAACATACATATCCAATGCTTCTAAATGCATAGCATGGTATTTATGGACTCGTAAACTTCCAGGAAATTCTTTTAACAATACTTTTAAACAGTATTCAGCTAAAGGAAGTCTATAACAATCTAAAGCAGCAAGGCATACTTGTTCCAACACTAAATATTCTAAATATAAAAACAAATTAGTTAGTAAAATTATATCCTAGTTTTCTTTTCGAAATAAATTAATAACATACTTTCATTTCCAAGATCATCAATATGAGGACATAAAATAGCTTCCCAGATTTCTACAACGTCTTTACTTCGACGTTCTGAATTTTCTCTCCAGTTTCTAAGTTGATCACGGGCCTCTGAAATTCATTAGTTCAACATAACCTTAGTTATCTTTTCTACTTCATTATTAAATTTCAAATCTTTAAAATTTTAGTAAACAAAAAGCAAGATTGTACCTCCCCACGATAAATTATCATAAACACCAGTCATTCTAAAATATTGCACTATTCAATATTCTTCTAAAATATGTACATGGAATGTTTTCTTCGCCTTACAATATTTTGAAAATCTAAGTACTAAATATACAAATTAAGCAAGCAAAAGAAATTATAAATTACTCTTCTAAATGTCTTAATTTGCATTGATTTACTAATTTATTATAACATAACCGAAATCAAAATATCTTTTTTAAACATTCATTGACACATTACTAATCCACTGCTATACTTATCAGCTGTCGCAAGTCTCATTCTTGTGTAGTTCCTGACACGACCCACATGCGTCGGCGCATAGATATAGGCGCATGAACGGCGCATGAACTATAAAATCTTAACGAATCAAAATTGATTATTATTGATACAATCCGTTTTCTAAGATAGTTTAATTATTTAATTAACGAAAAAAAATTACAAGATTTATCTCTACTCTTTAAAAAAAGTGAAAATAATAATTATTTGAAAAAAGTAATTTCGTTTACTTAAACAACTAGCATTTTAATATTTTTATTATTAATAAATATTCTGGTATTTTTATTTAAAATCAAACGTATTACACATGATTTATAATCGAGAAAAAAATTTTCATTCGTGACTTTTAAAGATTAATAATTTATATTATATATATATATATATTGTCGATAAAAAAGAGCGTCAAGTAAAACTTTTTTTACATATATGTCTCAACAGCGATGTGCATAATAAAATGAGTACTTTACGCGCGGTAAATTGTATTTTACACATTGTCCTTATGCACATCAGAATTCCAAAAAAATAATATTAATTAAGGTTTAATTAAAAATTCAAATATACAATTTGTATCTATACATAAATTTTATTTTTAAAATAAAAGTTAATCAAAGGTTAATGTTGAACATTATATAATTTAAAAAATTATAGAAATAACAGATTTTTATATAATTTTTAAATCTAAATTAATTATTTTGATGATACAATATCATACTTATTTTACACTCTTTTCTAATTCTTCCAAACGCTGCCTTCTAAGTTCTTCTTTTTGTTGTTCTATAAAAGCAGTGAATTTTTCTGTTATTTCGGGTGGAGTTGGAAAAGCTGTTTGCAATTTGAATTGCGTAAGATATTTTTCAGAAATTTGTGGTGTATTGAAATAATGAAAGCATCCAACAGGAAAGAACATCTATAAAAACATTTTGCAAACCTCCCACTGCCATTTTTCCATATACCTTTTCCTAATCATGACTGCAATCTGAAAGTGTAAAATAATTCGAAAAATGTATCTATGTGTATACAGAATTATTATCTACATAATAATTATTGAAATAATTACAAAAATGAACTTGAAAAAACTAAGACGTAAATAAATACTGCTAATTACATATAAATTAGTTTTGAAGCAATAGCTTTATCGATGATGCAAAACACTGCTCAATAAATAGTTCAGTTTCCTCTTTACAACATTTATTAACAAGATTGTTAACTAAAATTATCCAAATTTTTGAGGTTACTTTTTCCTCTCTTACTCCACCTCGATTGATAGTTATATATGACAGCAGATGATAGCACTATCTAGCAACCATGCATACTCCGTGGTTGATGAATGAACGAAGAAATCAAGGAAACAAATTGTTTCAAACAATAAAATAATTAACTTTTTTGTTTAAAAAAGTTTTTTTGTTTTTTTTTTGTTTAAATTAAACTCGAAAAAAAAACCTTCAGTTACTGGAACCATCAAAATGATTCCTACCAGAATCCTGTTACTTTTGCATTAAAGATTATGTTAATTATAATTCTATATACTCTTTAAATATGCTTACTATGAGGGACCTTATTTTAGGCCATGCTCCTTTGTTATTGATTAAAACTCCTTTCTCGAGTTTGCATTAATTTTGTTTAATCAGTTCTTTCTTTAGCTTGTTTTTATAATACAAAATATTCAACTAGGTATTTGACATATATTTCATCAATGTCGGCAATAAATTTTACCGATAAAATTAATTTTTTCAATATGAAATATTTAAAATAAATATGTAAATAATAAATATATGGAATTGATTCGGACTACGAACTCAAAGGCTACCAATTGAAACAATTAAACACCACTGGTAAAACACATGTTCTTTGTGTATAAACACACCGACGATTCCCGTCGCTGTTTGGCACTGTATGGGAGCACAAATCAACGACGTTAAATGATAAAAAAAAATATGTTAGAAATAAGAAAAAATTTTAGTAAATAAATTAGAAAACTATATATTTAATAATCTTTTATTATGTTAAATAGATTACAACATACTCCTCATTCATAATATTAATTAAATAATTATAAAACAGACGCTTCTATTTTATAAAAATATGCAAAATTAAAATATAATTTTATAGTGTAATATTTACAACGATGGTATATAATATGAAGTAGAGGCATAAAGGAGAGTGTTTGTCTTTAACTAAAATTTCTATTTACATACATTAAAAATATTTATGTCAATTATAAAGAAAATTTTTAGCCTTATTAAAATACATAATTTGTTTTATTATTAGCTAAATATTTATAAAAGAAAATATTGAATGTGCACTTCGTAAACAAGTTATGTTTAAGTTTCTTCTGGCCAAGGTTTGCCAATACCTTGTGAAGCTCCCATTCTAGATGGATCTTGACTTGGGTAATGAATAGCAGTTGGAGTTGTACCTGGTGGGAAAATAGGTGCAGCTGCTGGTGCCATTGGTTGAGCAAATATAAATGGTGGTGGCATTGGTGGCGGTGGAACTATGCCTGCTGGCATAACACCCGGTAGATTAAAGAAATTATTGGTTATATTTTCAGGTGGTGGAAGTGCTCCTGGTAATCCAGGAACTGGTTCTAGAACTTCTCTGAGAGCTTCCACTGCAGAGACAGTTTGGCGACCTTGGGATCGCCCCCACTTAATGGTTAGCCGTCTCCCACCAAGAATTAATTTATTAAATGTTCTTTCAGCAGCTAATTCTGCAGCACTTCTTGCCGTGTATTGAATAAAGGCACACTGCTGCCTTGGTACCATTGTGATCGATCTGATTTCACCATATTGATAAAAATGATCCCTCAAAATCTTTTCATTTATTATTTCTCCTAGATTTCCTATGTATAACGTACTGATGGACGTATCTTCTGGTGGTTCCAATTTAGGCATGGCAGCTGCTCTTCTCATAAGTTTGTCAGCCACCGGATCATTTACACCATAGTAACGATCTTTAATATTTTGATCAGCCAAAGGATCATCTGGATCTGTTGGTTTTTCATGTCGATAAGGACATTCTTCTCCTCTTTTACATTCTCCTTTTACCCAAAAGGAACATATATGTGGTCTATTTCTTTTATAATATGGACTTGTTCTTGCAAGTTTCATTAATAAATCACTTGCAGCAGCTGATTTCCCAACAGCGCCAGCTGGTGTAGTTGGGTCTATTTTACTAATTTCACTATCTGTATTTTGAACATAGTATTCTTTATTTACTTCTGAACGTGGTATATCATCTTTAATTTTTAGGGCAGCATCTCTAACTTGAATTGGTAATCCATATTCTAAATCAAGTAAACATGTCTGACATACATTTTTAAGACGACTGCAAGTTTGACAAACTTCTGTTTTCTTGAAACGCATTCTTGCACCTGGACACCATCGAAATACAGTAAACGGCCTAATGCAAATTTTGCATTCTTTACCATATTTTTCTTTTGTCTAAAATAAAATTAAAAAGATTAGAGTCTGCATAAGTACGTATTCGAGTAAACGAAATCTTCTTAACCAAAATCGGCTCTTATTTTACTCGTTCATTAATTTTTACGTTTTTTTTTTCACGAACCGTTTCACGTATACATTTTAAAATTTTTTAAATATATTATTAGTTACTACTTACCATTCGAATGTAAGGGTTATCTCCTAAACATGTTTGACATAAAATTGGAAACTCCTTCAACAAAAAACAAAAATTTTCAAGGTTAGTTTTTATTTTATAAATGTTTATACTAAATACGCTTTTTGATTGTACTTACAGCATCTTCCCAGTTTTGCCGATTATATAGGCTTGTTGTTTTTGACATAGCCATGATGAGACCAGGTCTTGAACGGAGGCTAGCTCGGAATTGGCTTCTTGTCCGTCCTACGGTCGTACAATGTACGACCTACGACGTACATATAGATCTGGATTTTGGAAACTCCGATGGTGTGGGTGACGCTCTTAAATGTACGGTCATAGTTCTCAAATTCACCACGACACATAATGCGCTGCAATCAGTGATGCCGTTTGAAAAATTGCGTCTAGGGCTCTAGGGTCCCCAAATTATTTCATTCAATATATAGATATACTTCCAACGTTATTTTCACTCTGAAGTTTGCAACTTGGAGTAAAATAATTTGGGGACCCTAGACGCAATTTTTCCAGCGGCATCACTGGG